>MU714959.1:0-11198 GCA_026770625.1 Nicotiana glauca
CGCATATAAATAAGGCAATTCCAACTTTGGGTGTACAATTTTCCAATGCAATTCGCAGTATTATACTGCGTTTATTAAAATTATTGCGAAAAAAATAACCTTTTTCGCAGTTATATACTGCGATTTACCTATTTCGCATTATACAACTGCGAAATAGGTATTAAATTTTTTTTTAAATATTTTTCCTGACATTTCGTATGAAACTACTGCGAAATATACCTGGGCCCATTTTCGCAGTATACAACTGCGAATTGTCCTATTTCGCAGTATAATACTGCGAATTGCCTTAACGGCAGAAATGTCGTTAAGGCAATTCACAGTATTATGCTGCGAAATAGGTAGAAAAGTTTTTTTTTTTAACATTCAATATGTATTTTATGTTTAAAAATTAATTAATTAGGTTCCGGACTCTTCTTTATCTTCTTTTTTATTTATACAAACGTGGTGTCCTGACCCGCTTATGCGTCCTTAATTATTACAACAAAATGGCTTGAGTAAGTTTTGATGATTAACAAATAAACACATGGAACGAACCAAGTCCATACTCTGTGTACATAGGCACGGGCAAATTCAAGCACAAGGTATGTACGTGAAGAGGATTAGCACAAGTGGTTATATCTGATGAACGAATAGATTGCATAATTGATAAGGAGCAAGACTACTTATCCTAGATAATGGAGGAGTTAGAAGTTGAATACAACTAGAACTCTTCCACCTTGGAAGAGTAAAGCATTAGAACTCTAGTTATTTCTTATTCTACTAACTATATAATGTCAGTTTGTTCTATTTTACAGGTGACGCACAAACGCTGAAGTTAAGCATGAATTGAGAGCAAAATAGCAAGATATTTTGCAAGCAATTCATGTGTGTTTCAAGTATGCGAACCTTAAACTACTTGAAGACCCAAGGACATATTTGTGATTGTCACTAAATGAGCCTTCAGAAACAAACTTGATGAAGATGGAACAATTACAAGGAACAAGGCAAAATTGGCGGTTTAAGGATATAGTCAAGAGTAGGGCATAGACTATGATAAGACCTTTGCTCCAGTTAAGATTAGAAGCAATTATACTCCTTAAAAAATCGACTAGGTTTGGTATTGAGTAAAAAAACCCGAACCAAACCGACATATAAATATATAATTTTTATATATACTTTTAAGACTTTATATAGAATTTTCTTTATTAACATTCTAAAAATATTTGGGATTCTCTTATGGAATGTAATATTTAATAGAATATGAAGTACTCCATTTTTACTAACCTTAAATAATGGGTTATATGATCACTTTCTTATCAAGTGTTACTGAAATGCGTCAATTTCTTTGTTCTTCCTTGTTCATATATCAAGATTTATTAAATTCTTATATCTTTTTCAAATTTGAAGTGGTATTTTGATAATCTAAAATTAAATATAGAACTTATCATTAATTAGGTATCATGTTGATTTTTATGTTTAATTATTAAATTCGTTTAACCTTATAAGTATACATCAACGAAAAATTATTGCCAAAGGACTAAAAAAATAACTATCATGTGTTATTAACAAAATACTACCATAAAAATATTTAAATAGATCATATGTTTGTCAAAATTTTTAATTTTTACTAAACATATATTTACTTATAAAAAGTTTAACAAAGTAAGATTGAAATAATATTCACATAACAAAAAAACCCCGAAAAATCCGACAAAACCGAACCAATCCAACCCGATATAGTTGGTTTGGTTTTAATAAAAACCGAACCATCCCGGTCCATGTACACTCTTAGTTTTAAGGATACGTAATTTAATTCAACATCAATTGATAAACAAGGGATCAAATAGATAAGTTAAAGAATAAAGTAAATCAAACCAGCGCGTAAGCTAAATCTCGACCTCAACCTGTGACAATCTTGAGGTATGAAGATGGGAAAAACAAATGATAAAGCAATTATGATGAACATTAAATGAAATAGCAAGAGAGTAATGTGCGTATATTTTCTTATTAGTGAATAATAATGTATCCATTACAAATGCATGGGATCCTCCTTTATATAATAGAGGAGTCTTAAATAAGGTACACATCTAATTATAGCAAGAAATCATATTTTACAATTGTTTAACCCCCAAAAACCAATCCATTCCGAAATTTACGCCGTGATCCCCAGTCCATTACGGGTATCACGCTTTTTCTGTTACTGAATCATACCGGCATCATCTCGAAGCATGCTTTCTTCTGACTCCGATAAGTGTTATCGACCTCGACCTTAGAAAGGAACTTCGACCACGAGCTCGACGTCCTGGTATTTCGACGTGATATCACTTTTTCCACCGAGGGAGCATTGGTGGGCTCGATAAGTATCGCTTTAATTCCTCTAATGCTTGTTGGAAATCCAACGTTTATGTGAAATAGTTCTTCTTTTTTAGCAAAGAGAAAAATTTGTGGCTTCGATCCGACGACCTCGAGATGAATTGGCCTAAAGTAGTTATCTATCCAGTCAGCCTCTGCACGACCTTTACACTGTCCACCACTTTGATGGCCTTGATTTTATCGGGATTGATCTTGATTTCCCGGTTCGATACCATAAAGCCCAGGAATTTGTCCGAACTAACCCCGAAAGCACATTTATAGGGGTTGGGCTTCATGTTATATCTCCTCAAAATGTCGAGTGTTTCCTGCAGATGAGCCAAATGGTCCTCTGCGCGCAGGGACTTAACTAGCATGTCATCGATATAAACT
Source organism: Nicotiana glauca (assembly GCA_026770625.1). Taxonomy (NCBI): domain Eukaryota; kingdom Viridiplantae; phylum Streptophyta; class Magnoliopsida; order Solanales; family Solanaceae; genus Nicotiana; species Nicotiana glauca. The sequence continues at coordinate 2,722 of MU714959.1, forward strand.
TCCATTGACTTACCTATTTATTCTTTGAATATTTATTTACTAGGCGTTGGTAAGTAGCTCCAACATTTTTAGCCCGAAGGGCATTATGTTATAGCAATATGTTCCATACTTTGTAATAAATGAAATTTTTTCTTGGTCTTCTGGGTTCATTTGAATTTGGTTGTACCCGGAATAGGCATCGAAAAAGGTAAGGGTCTCGTGGCCAATCGTGGCATTGTTCATGTGATCTAGGCATCGAAAAACAATATTTGGGGCATGCCTTATTTAAATCCTTATAGTATACACACATTCTAAGTTTGTTCCCCTTTTTAGGGACTATGACTATATTGGCTAGCCATTAGGGATATTTTACTTCCCGAATGGACCCTATTTTGAGAAGTTTAGTTACCTCGTCCTTTATAAATACGTGCTTTACCTTGGACCAGGGCCTTCTCTTTTGTTTTACCAGTTTGAACCTGGGGTCAAGGCTTAGCCGATGCGTTGTTATCTCCAGTGGGATCCCTGTCATGTCTAAATGAGACCAAGTAAAATAATCCATGTTATTAATAAGAATTGAATAAACTTTTTCCTGAGTTCGGGGTTAAACCCATTACCATGTATACCTTTCGCTCGGGTAGGTATTCGATCAATATAACCTGTTCCAGCTCTTCAAACATTGATTTGGTGGCGCCGGAGTCTTCGAGAATAATAAAGGTTCGAGGGGTCAGAAAATCATCCTCCTTTTCTTCTTCTTTTTCTTCTTTTTCTTCTATCTCCTGCTTTCCCAATTTGGTCGAGGTCGGTGGTTGTGATTTCTATTTGGTTTCCTGTTTACCTTTGATACTCGACCTTTTCGAAGTTGATAGTATTGATATTGGTGTTACCTAATCGATCGCAAACATTTCCTTTGAGGCATGATGCTCCCCATATATTGTTCTTACACCGTGTGTCGTCGGAAATTTCATCATTTGGTGGAGAGTCGAGGGGACTGTCCTCATGTTGGATCCAACGCCTTCCAAGTAGGGCGTTATACCTCATGTTACCCTCGATCATGTGGAATTTAGTGTTTTGAATGGTTCCAGCCACGTTCACCGATAAAATAGCCTCCCATTTAGTTCTTTCACTGGCTATGTTGAAGTTGTTTAAGTCCCGAGTTGCGGGCACAATTTGATCTTGTAGGTTGAGTTGCTCCACGACCCTCAATTGGATGATATTCGCTGATCTACCTGGATCCACTAAAACACACTTAACTTAAACTTTATTTAATAAGATAGAAATTACCAGAGCATCGTTTTGTGGCCGAGAAATGCCTTCTACTTCTTCGTCGTTGAATGATAAGGAGCCTTCGGGCACATAATCTCGGGTTCATTTTTCCCCAGTGATTGACACCTTAGTGCGCTTGACTAGGGGTACCTGTGGAACATTAACCCTACCGACGATCATATGAATGACATGATGGGGTTTCTTCTGTTTATTTTTCCTATTGGCGTCCCTTTCTCTGAAATGATTCTTAGCTCGATCGCTAAGGAACTCTCCAAGGTGACCCTCATTGAATAGATGGGCTACCTCTTCTCTCAGTTGCCTGCAATCCTCGATTTTGTGACCATGCATGCCATGATATCTGCACATCAAATTTGGGTTTGTTTGGGAAGGATCGGTTTGTATGGGTGTGGGCCACCTAGTATTTTTATCCTTCCGATTTTCGATACGATGCCCGATATGTTGATGCTAAAGTTATACTCTGATAATCGAGGTGTCTCCATGGGATCGTCGTTCTTATAAAAACCATTTTTTATCATAAGTCCCCAAGAATTCTGCTCTCGATCGCTTCTCCGGTCATTCCGGGAGGGATTGCGTCCTAAACCATTATTTCTTCGATCCGTGGTATATGGTTTATATCGTTCTCTGTTCGACCTTGGCTATATGTCATCATCTCTCGGGGTTTAACTGCCAACCTGTTTGGATGTACTGAACTGGAAGGGGCTCCTAATTGGTCATCCTCGACCTGATATTCGATTGATACCGATTGTGCACATCTGCCTAAGTTACAGCTGGATACTCGGCCAAATTTTGTTTCAACTATCGTGATGATATCAAACTCCGCTCGTTCAACCCTTGGGTGAAAGCTTGAACGGCCCAATCATATGTGACCGGTGGCAACTCCATGCGTTCCATTTGAAATCGGTATACGAACTCCCTCAGCATCTCGTCATCCCTTTGTCTTATCTTGAAAATGTCCAATTTTCTTGTTGCGACCTTTATGGCCCCGGCGTGTGCCTTCACGAAAGAATCTGCTAACATAGCAAATGAGTCGATGGAATTTGGTGGCAAGTTGTGATACCAAATCATTGCTCCCTTTGACAAAGTCTCCCCAATTTTTTTTCAACAAAGCGGACTCGATCTCATCATCTTCTAAGTCATTTCCCTTTATTCCGCACATGTATGAAGTGATATGTTCATTAGGATCAGTGGTCCCATTGTATTTAGGTATATCCGACATACAAAACTTCTTAAGAATGGGCTTTGGATCCGTACTCTGAGGAAAAGGCTTTTGCACGAACTTTTTCGAATCCAAACCCTTTAGGATCGAGGGTGCCCCCGGTATCTGATCAACTCGAGAGTTGTATGTTTCCATTTTTTAATCATTATCTTCGATTTTCTTCTCTCCCGTCTCAATTACTTTGGTGAGATCCTCGAGCATTTTTATTATTCCAGGATCACACCTTGATTCATTACTATTCAACCTTTATGGCACTGGCTCGGTACGATGAGTGATTTCTGGATCGACCACACTTGGAGTCTTATGTTGATTTTGCAATTCAGCAATAACGTCCTTATGAGCCTGTAGCATCTCGAATATTACCTGGGGGCTAACTCCCCGTCTTCTCTGTCCTGTGTACCTTGGCCACCAGATCGGCCTTCCCTGCATACACTCCCTTTGGGGTCCGTGCCTAGGTCCGCATTTAGAGAAATGTGCGAACCAATATCGACTGGATTAGAGACTGGCGCTCCCCCGAGATTAGCTGGTGGCACCCCGACTCCAGGAGAAATTACATTATTGTTTTTCCAATGAAATCCGAGATCATCCCCGTGTATATATGGGTGCGTTTTGTGAGTTTGACATGCTTTAACCTGAGAGAAAAAAATACTTAACAAGAACAAGTGTGAAAATAACGTGTGTTATCATAATCAACACTGAAACAATCACTATTATCCTTAGCCCAACGATGGGCGCCAAACTGTTTACCCTAAAATTTGAGTAATAATTAAACTTGTATTGTGGTTTTAAGAATACGTGATTTAATTCAACGCCAATTGATAAACAAGAAATTAAATAGTTAAGTTAAAGAATAAAGTAAATCAATCCAGCGAGTAGGGTGTTCAAAACCGTACCGAAACTGAAGCTTAATAGCTTATTGGCATCGGGTTAACGGTTTAACGGACGGGGAACAAATTGAAATTTTGTTATTAACGGCTTATTGATCTGGGGGCAGACTATTTAATTTTCTTAACGGATAATCCGTTGACCCGTTTAAAAAAAAAAATATATATATATATATATATATATATATATATATATCAAAAACCCTAATTCCACTTCCAATACTCTATCTCTATTCTCTATTACTAATGTACTATTAGACAAATTTTAATTGCTTGCTTTGCGCATTCTTTTCAATCCTATCAAGCCAAAAATAATTTACTTGATTGCTTCACGTATTCTTACCACCTCCGGTAGGTGCAGTGGAAGTACCAAAACTTAACAAACAAGGGATAGTTTAACGAGTAGAATATGCTGTTAAATTGGATTTAACACATACATTTGCAGGTTTGCTTGCATATAAAAATCCACACATATTTCGTCAGGTGTTCTTGGATTGTTTAGAAATTAGAGCGACATCTAAAGAAAAATGGAGCACTTATAAAACAGAAGCAAGAAATACCATTCTTTGACCGACATCATCATACATTTGAAGCACGACGAAGCAAATTTTGGACCCTCGCTAAATTTGGTAAATTGTGTCATATGCAATATAGATTGAATTAGGCCGATAAACCGCCCGATAAGAGCTAAACCGATACCAATCCCCTTGATATGTTATCAGGTGGCTAGCGGATTAATACATTTAAAAGCCGATAACCAATAAGCCAAACCGTTAAGAGTAAATAATCGCCCAATCCGCCCGATAAACAGTCATACCGGCGTGTAAGCTAAATCTCAAACTCAACCTGTGATAATCTCGAGGTATGAAGATGGGAAAAACAAATGATAAAGCAATTCTGATGAACCGTACGTGAAATAGCAAGAGACTAATTGTCACGACCCAAAACCCAAACTCGGTCATGATAACGCCTCTCGTGAAGACAAGGCCAACCGACGCTTACTCAAATTCAGTTCTAACAGTTTAATAAATCAATAAGTCATTTATAAGGATGAATAATCCAATCCTTTAGGTAGTCAACAATACAATTCTATAAACATGCGGAATAATAACCCAACTCAGCCCGACATCGGGGTGTCACTAGTCATGAGCATCTATTAGAGTATAAATACAACTACAAGGTCTGAAATATATAAAATATGACTGATGAACAAAAGGGGAGAAAAGAGGTGCTGCGAACGCTGACAGCCACCTTGTTAAAACTCCGATAACCTTGCCTCCAATCACCAAAATCCGCTGCCGGGTGTATAAATACCTGCATCTACACACAAGGTGCAAGGAGTAAAGTGAGTACTCCAACTCAGTGAGTAATAAGGGTAAATAATAACTGAGCAGTAAGAAATAACGTAAAGCAAGTCATCATGCTATATAGGAGCAGTGTAAACCCTTTGAGAAAAATAGTGAAAATGTGAAATCTTTAGAAATATCTTGGCTCAGTTTAAAATCTCGTTTGAAAATGTCTTTTTCCAACAGTTAAGAAAATGAATGCAAAACAAGTAGTGCAAACAAGCACAGAAGTCAGCCCCTCGGGCACAACGCTCCGTTAACAGATAACGCCAGGATATCAGGTAATTATTGCAAGAAGTAGCATAAAAGCCAATGAAATAAAAGTGCAGAAATATTATGATAGATAATACAGATAAGAACAAATGCATGCGTGCAATGCAATGCATATGATGGTACACTCTGGTACCCACTGCGGCGTATGTCACACCTCCTTTTTTGCTACTACACCCCGCGAAGGGTATAATAAAAGGAGTTTTCCAATTAAAGGACAATCGAAACGGGATTCGTTTATTAAGAGATTCAGAGTCGCCACTTGGGATATTTATGGTGTCCCAAGTCACCAGTTTGAATCCCGAATCGAGGAAAGGGTTTGACTCTATATTACAGTCGCGAACCAGAAATTCGAGTAAGGAATTCTGTTAACCCGGGAGAAGGGGTTAGGCACTCCCGAGCTCTGTGGTTCTAGCACGGTCGCTCAACTGCTATATTTGGCTAAGATTTGACTTTTGTACATGTTAAAACCTGTAGTGCAATTTTAGGATTATTTACCGCTTTCAGTCAATTATTAAGAAAGTGAACGTCGTTTAAGAACGTATTTTCGGATCACGTCACATGAAATGCACCCGGATCCTCGACACATTCTTATTCAACATTTTTGGATTTGGATTTGGGTTGCATGAAATGCACACCTGTATTTAAGAAGGTAAGATTATTAAAAACGTTCCTAAAGTGACTAACGCATTATTATCTTTGGGGAAGGCCGTAAAATTCGCTAAACGACCAATCCCGAAGTCTAAGTATTTTGTATAAACATTTGTCGAGTGCCCCGCAATTTACGTGTGTTGTTTGGTGAGGATCATCTCATATTTATTTTAAGGCCAATCTAAAGTAAGCTAAAGTTTTCTATTTAATTGTCTCTAAAATAAAGAGAAATCAAATCCTAGTTAACAAAATTATTAGCCTAATCAGGCGACAGGTTTTAAACTAAACAAGTCATTAGGCTCCTAGAGAATCCCAAGGGGGTACGAATTGCAAACCAGTCCTAACATCAACCATACGTGGGCTTTGGACCAGGCCCCAAACGAAAACAGGCCTGGGTTGTGCATCTAATATCCCTGAAGCCGATGTTGGGCCCTGGCCTTTAAGCAAAATAGGAGTTCGATCCTTTTAAACAAGAATTTGCTGAATGTAATTCTAATTACTTCAAATGTTCAATGATTGCAACAAAAGATTCACAGACTCAAATTAACGAGATATGACTAAATTCCACTTCTATTTGTTTATCTACTAGTGTATTCCTAATATTCAATAAAGTAACAATCAAACACGAATGACAACAATAGTAGCTTGAATACATGATACTAATTCAAATCATCACTAAACCGACACTCAACATTTATGATTCTAGAAACAGACTATTGTGATTGTGAGCAAGGCTTATAGACTAGTTCTCAATTCATTTTAGCTATCCTTCTAGTTTCACTAATTAAAATACAAGAAAACAGGATTAAACTAGTTAAGGCCAATGAATGACTCCCAGTTTTAAAAGTCCAACAGTCTGTTACAGTTCAAAACAATCCTAACTCACTACGATGAACAAATAATCACTACATAAGAGAACTGTCTAAAATAAACATAACAAAATTATTTAAATGGCGGCTCCTCAACAGAAATTCAACTTGAGTTTCATTTCACGTTGTCAACAGATGGAACTACATCGACATAGGCTCGAAATATGTACCTGGCAATTGAAGTGAAATAAAACAGAAGAGGTCAGCAGCGGAAACAAACAAACAACAGTTGCAATCCAGAGAACTGAGTTGATTTTCAGTTCAAAAAGCCACATTTACCCAGCAATGAATAGAAGAGGAAGAACGCCAATAATAACAGCCAAAAACTAGCCTAATATAACCAGAATCCACTCAAGTGCACCCAGATAAACTCGAAATGAGCCTTTGAACTTCATCAACCAGATATCACACTAGAAAATGTGAGTCTCTAACTAAAAGCTTGAAACTAACCTAAAAATTAACAATGAATCAGTACTTTTAGATTTTTGAAGGTTTTCTAGTTTTTATTTTTTTTATTTTTTGGATGTTGAATCTCGACTCAGATCTGAAAACTATAGAGCACTTTTTGGGGGGAATTTTTGGGGTTCAAAACTTGTGAATGAAGTAAAGGTCATGCCCTTTTATAGGCACAAAGTAACAAATATCAGATTTTTAGTTTTCTTTTTAATCCCTCAGTTTTATTCAGTTCAGCTCTCTTACTTATTGACTTATTCCTCAAGTAAGTACCCTAAGTTACTAAAATATCATTGAAGTCCTACTCTAGAAGATCCTGAAATATTGTACCATGTTCTATCCCATCTCAAATACCTAAACTACCCCTGCACTTAAACTAGAATTACAGCTATAACCAAACAGTTCCCTAAACTCTGATTTGCCAATTATTGAAGAACAATCCTAATTTTATCTCTTATTAAATCTAGTAAATGAACTCAAAATTAATGACCAGACTAACTACCAAAGGACAAACTAATACAAACTAATCAAATCAGAATTGATGACCACAGAATCAATAACCAAATTAAACTATCAACTATAACCCAATTCAGCTAATTACGACAACCAATTACACTACGATTGAATTAAAACAAGAATACCAGAAATTAACAAACTAGTTAACAAATTAGCACAGACTGGACTAAGAATCAACTACATTCAAGAACTAAAACAAATTAGAATCAAATAAACTATCAGAACTAAACAAAATCAACCTAAGCACATTAAACTAATGCCGAAAATTAAAACAGGATCAAGTTATCAATTACTCAGAAAACATAATCAAGAATTGATTTCACCAGCATGAAAGTAGGAGACAAAAATAGAAACCAAAACTGGCCAAAAGACTCACTGTTAAAACTTGACACTCGTTTGTCTTTCAATCCCAAAATTCGAGTGACTTCTAGTGGCATTTGAACATCATCAATGGTACAAACATCGTGAGGGAGGCGAAGGGATTATATACCATGAATTTGAGAGGATTTTGGGAGATTAGGGTTCGACCGGAAAAATTCGATTTGAAATTTGAAGCATTCAACTGATGTTTGAGGGAAAATGGTTGTGGATTTGGGTTGAGGGAGTTGGGGACATTCAGTGGTGTAAATTTGGGACCATTTGAGCGGTGTCGCCGCCGTGGGCGGTGGAGACGACAACACCAATTTGATTATTCGAAGGCCTCTGATGGGATTCGAAAGGAGATAATAGGGGATTCGTGATGAGGACGTTGAGGTGGTATAGGGTGTGATTTTGGGAGTCAACAACGATGGTTGTGTATTCACCGACGGCGGCGCTGGTGGCGTTACAGGGGCTGTACGAGGAAGAAGATATTGGTCTAGGGTTAAGGGCTAATTTCAAACATTTTTATTAAATGGTCCTGAGTGAATGCCAACTGTAGGATGATGAGAAATAAACGGCTTAGATTTACCTGGTCTAAACGGTATCGTTTAGTGTGGGTGGGCAAGCCGGGCGAGAGAAGACTTGGGCC
>MU714959.1:16202-30498 GCA_026770625.1 Nicotiana glauca
GTTGGGGGTGGGGGTGCGGGAGGGGTAGTAGGGTGGGTGATAACAAAAAAACTGAAATTGAAAAAAAAGCCTTTTTTGGAGAGGGGGTGGGGTGTGTTGGTGAGGGTGGGGAATGTTTGAGAAGAAGTTTTGGAAAATATTTTTATCCATTTGGAGGAAAATGAGTTCATAAGAAAAATATTTTCCAAAACATTTAAATCAACCAAACATGGAAAAATTAAAAAATCTTTTCCGAAAAATATTTTCCTTCGTACTAAACACACCCCAAATATAAAGTTTTGTGAAGGTCAGAGTCTGACGTTACTATAGAAACTTATCGGTACTAAAGATCAAATTTCCTTTGTCCAGAATTTTATCATGTGAATCTCTGGCTAAAGAGGAATGGAGAAACATGCCCGACCCGAAAAAAAATTAGGTGATTTCTTTTTATCTGTTTAAGTTTTGATGGGCAGAATTATTTGGTACTTAGAAGGTAGCAAATGACCGATGAAATAATCGAGGTGCGCAAGCTGGCCAAACATCATCGTCATTAAAAAAAAATGTGGCTCATTATTAAAAAAAAAAAAAATTAATCCTAGAAGTGGACCTTATAGTGAACTTCAAAAAGTAAAAATAGCACGATCTAGCCAGTTTTCGGACTGACCATTCAAAAATAGCCAGCGTTTATCAAGTCAATGAAAAATAGCCACTATTTTGCTGCAACAGAGACCGGTCCAGCATAATATACTAGAGTTCGGTGCACCTGTGTATGAACTTCCAGCATATTATGCTGGACCGGTATACTTTACTGGCTCCAGTATAATATACTGGAGATTGGAGCATCCGTGTTTCAGACTCTAGTATATTATGCTGGACCGATATATTATACTGGAACTTCAGTATATTATGCTGGAGTATTTTTTTGGATTTTGAACAATGTTTTCGTTTAGATTTATATTCACATGAAAAGTAGCTAAATTTCGATTACTTTTGAAACCGAACTATTTTTAGAAGACCACTTGTAAATTTGGCTATTTGAATTTCTCCCCCTACAAAAAGTGCAAAGCCACAAACTAGGCCGACCCGGTTTATCCAATGGGTTAACCAGTTATGTGGCCTTATCTAAACTTACGATGTTATCCAATAAGAATCTATAACTAGATTTCTACAAAAAAAAATAGTACCAAACCCCTCAAATTCAACTGCTAATATTTTCATGGCTTATGCTCATTTTCTCACTCTACAAACAAGAATAACAGGTACCTTTTTCTCTTTTTCAATTCAGTTCAACATCATTTCTCGATTACATTGAAAGATGAAGAACGAAAAAAATTACAGTGAGAATTGAAGGCACACCTAGACGCGGGTAACAATTTAATTAACTGACCAAATGACTAGAATTATTTCAGCTGAGATTTTTCCTCATTGTCCCTTTTTGTCCAATAACTTGAAGCCAATATCTCAATCTCAAAAGCACAATTCTATAGTTAGATGTAGTAGACATGAATCCAGTAAAGTAAAGCCTAGAAATAATCAAAGGGTCAAAGTTTCTACTGAAAATAGACATGCCTATGTACAACAATCGGCCAATGATTTGAAAGCAATAAATATTTTGAAAGCGTTAAATTGGTCATGTAAAGTAGGCAAATATGATGAAACATTGTATCTTCTTGATTGTAAAGTGAAGAATAATGGTTATAAACCAGATGTTATTCTTTGTACTAAGCTTATTAAGGGATTTTGCAACTCGAAAAATTCGGACAAAGCATTAAAAGTTATGCAGATTTTGGAGCAATTTGGTGAACCTGATGTATTTGCATATAATGCTCTTATTAGTGGATTCTGCAAAATGAATAAAATTGAAGAGGCGAATAAGGTGTTGAATCGGATGAAATCCCATGGATTTCCTCCGGATGCTGTTACTTATAATATCTTGATTGGAAGTCTTTGTGATAGGGGGAAATTAGGGTTAGCATTGAAATTGTTGGATCAGTTAAAAGAAGAAAGAAATTGTAAGCCTACGGTTATTACATATACAATCTTGATAGAGGCAACAATTCTTGAAGGCGGAATTCATGAAGCAATGAAGCTTCTAGATGAGATGTTATCGATAGGGCTTCAACCCGATATGTATACTTATAATGCAATTATAAGGGGAATGTGTAGAGAAAAGATGATGGATCAAGCTTATGAGTTTGTTAGGAGTTTGCCATCTAAGGGTTGCAAACCGGATGTGATTTCTTATAATATATTGTTAAGGGCGTTATTGCATAAGGGGAAATGGAGCGATGGAGAGAAGTTAGTGAACGAGATGTTTTCTGCAGGGTGTGAACCAAATGTGGTTACTTATAGCATTTTGATGAGTTCTTTGTGTAGAGATGGGAAATTAGACGAGGCGATCAACTTGTTGAAGATAATGATGGATAAGGGATTAACACCAGATACTTTCACTTATGATCCATTGATTTCTGCATTTTGCAAAGGAGGGAGATTAGATTTGGCTATTAAGTTCCTCGACTATATGATTTCGAATGGTTGCTTGCCTGATATAGTGAACTACAACACTATACTTTCTACAATGTGTAAGAAAGGGAAAGCTGATGAAGCAATGGAAGTATTTGAGAAGCTCACGGAAATAGGCTGTCCACCTGATGTGAGTACTTATAATACAATGATGAGCGCGTTATGGAATAACGGAGAGAGAGCTAGGGCGTTGAGATTGGTTTTGGAGATGATAGAAAAAGGGATTGATCCTGATGAGATTACTTATAATTCACTTATCTCATGTTTATGCAGAGACGGATTGGTGAACGAGGCGCTTGACTTGTTAGGAGATATGGAGGGGAATGGTTTTCCACCTACTGTGATCACTTATAACATTTTGGTTCTTGGATTGTGTAAAGCTCATAGAGTTGACGAGGCGATTGAAGTGTTAAGAGTAATGGTAGAAAAGGGGCGTCGGCCAAATGAAACGACGTACATTCTGTTAATAGAAGGTATTGGTTTTTCAGGATGGCGAGTTCAAGCAATGGAGGTTGCTAACTCTCTTTATCAGAAGAATGCTATTTCAAAAGAATCAGTTCAACGTTTGAGAAAAACATTTCCTATATCTGATGTTTATAAAGATAGTACTGTCTCAGAAACCAGGTAGTAGTTTCTTGAATTAATGTTCAATACTGGAAGGGAAGCCTTGGCGTAGCTGGTAATGTTGCTGTCATGTGATCAGGAGGTCATAGGTTCGAGTCATGGAAACAGCCTCTTGCAGAAATGTAGGGTAAGACTGCTACAATAGACCCTTGTGGTCCGACCCTTCCCCGGACCTCGCGCACAGCGGGAGCTTAGTGCACCGGGCTGCCCTTATAATGTTCAATACTTGTACATCATTGAGAGGAATAAAAGATCTCAGGCTTTTATATCTGCAGTTTTTACATAGTATTACCTTAGACTAACAACTTTGTATTCATTTGCTGTATTTTTTGTATAGTCCAAAAGAGGGAAAAACCTCTCTTATATGTGGCCAAATCTGGTGCTTTTTGACAACAAATAAGGCATCTATTGCAACCAATATTGCTTTGGATTGGGTTGTGACTGAAAAAATGAACTGTTAATTGATTGAACATATTAAAAAGGCAAGCAAATTGTATCATTTTCTGTCTTCTTTAGGACTAATGGTTTTCATTCAAGAATGTTCTTTTTCGAGTTTTTGCTTTTCTATGGCTTAATTCAGGAAAAAGAAAAAATTAAAGTACCTCGTATAAAAAAAAAAAAAGAGATGTACTTTTAAGTTATTTCACCAACGCTACTTTCCTATCTCTTTATTGGGCTCTTTACATAACTAATCCATATTCAAAAAAGAGATTTTTACATTGATGCAACGTAGGAAACCTTATTACCCTCAATGTTTAAGGTTTGACTTAATTACATTTAGTATACCAAATTATCAATTCTATACCATAATTAATTAAGAGTATAATTAATTGTACATTTTTTACTCCTTAATTAAAGGAATCTGTACGTTTTTCTCTCCTAACCCCTCAGTCCCACCCACATTTTACCCATACCCACGTTGTTTTTACCATTTTCCATTTTCTGAAACCAAATTCTCTCTCTAAATTCACAGAAAATTGAAAAAACCCTTCAACAAAGTTGGTTCCCCATTTTACTCTAGATGAAGTTCATCAATGAAGAACAACAAACTTCATCAAATTTGAAGTCAAATCTTCAAAGTTTATACACACATTTACCTTCAGCTTCAAATTTTCTCAACGAAGAAGAACAAACTTTCAAAGAGACAAGACAACAATTCCACCATTGACAGCCATTAAAAAGCTTTGAAACTTTGAATTCAAATTTGAGTTTTCAAATATCATTATTTGTTTTGATTGGGTGTTGTTGAAAATAATTGGGAATATGTTTTGGAGTTTATATCTCAAATTTGAGGGGTTTTGGTGAAGATTAGACTTGGTTTTGACTGAAATTCAGATTGAAACTTGAAGAAGAAGAAGAAGAAAACATATTGCAGAAATTATAGATAAATTGTAGAATAATTGTAGATAGATTGTAGACTGTTTTTTGCAGAAAATTTTGTAGAAGTTTTAGTCGTTTTGGATTTATGAAAACAGAAAACAATGCATCTACAATCAGAATACAAATAATCTACAATTTATCTACAAAATATCTACAAACTGGATACATTGAATTTTAATATCCCAATTCCCATTTCAATTGTAGCATAATTGGAATTTTCGACATAATTACGTTTTTTGCAGAAGATTTGTAGATTTAGCGGTTTTTGATTTGTGAAAATAAAAAACAAAGCACCTACAATTAGAATACAAATAATCTACAATTTATCTACAAAATATATGCAAACTGGGTACATTAAATTTTTATATCCCAATTCCCATCCAATTGTAACATAATTGTAATTTTTGACATAATTACGTTTTCCAAAAGATTTGTAGAAGTTTTAGCCGTTTTTTATTTGTGAAAACAGAAAATAAAACATCTACAATCAAAATACAAATAATTTACAATTTATCGTGTTCTTCTTCTCCTCCTCCTCCTCCTCCTCTTTCTCCTTCTCCTTCTTCTTCGAGTTTCAATCTGAATTTCAATCAAAACCAAGTCTAATCTTCACCAAAACCCCTCAAAATTGAGATATAAACTCCAAACCATATTCCCGATTATTTTCAACAACACTCAATCCAAACAAATAATGATTTTTGAAAACCGAAATTTGAATTTAAAGCTTTCAAGCTTTTTAATGGCTATCAATGGTGGAAAATATCTGGAAGAATATTTACTTCATAATTGTAGTGCGCCTAAATAGGAATATCTGGAAGAATACGATTTGATCTGATTTACGCTAAATCTTGTTAGAATATTCTGTTCCTCAATTTTAGCTCGACAAATTAGGAAGATTCAGGTACTATTAATTAGTATTTAATGATTGGTATAATAACTGTAGAAAAAATATGGATAGGACGAGTAAATTAAAAACTATGCACATTTTTTGTAATAAGGTTTCATGTATAGGAAAGAAAAAATCTCTTAAAAAAATATAATACATCTTGGTAGCAGCAAACACAATACTATCAATAGTAGCAACAAAAATAGTTCCTCTATAGCGTATCCTAAATCAAAACCGAAACCCCAACAATATGCCTAAGATCTCGCACGTTTGTAACATAAGGATTTGTTCCTAATTTATCTCCTAAGCTTCCTTAATCCCCGACCCTATCGATTGCATTCCTTTTTTCTTTTTGGATAACACACATATTATTTAACACATATTTGACTAATTTTATATTTTTTGGTTTATGATTTCTTTCATGTTTGTATATTTAAATCTTAATGATGTATAAGTATATTAATTTTGATACTGTATATATTTTACAAATATATTAAATATATATAGTGTATATTTAGAGTAATTAAGTTTTATATATGCATATGTTTTTTCTTGAAAATATTCATATTTATGGTATATTTTTAGTATAAATATTCTATATATTCCATAAGATTATTTTCCAGATAAGCACATTATTTAATATACAAGATATAAACAAAAACTATATACATATTTTAGTTAAAAAAAATATAAGGTATATTTGCCGTACTTACATTATGAATATTATATATATACAAAAATAAGTAAAAATTTAAATTTGTTTATGATATGTAAGAATGGATATGGAATAGGGGTGACAAAATGGTTCAAAAAATAATAATTAATCACCCATATTATCCACTAAAAAATGGGTTGGATAATGAACTTTTTAAAAACGGGTCAAATATGGATAAAAATCATATTATCCATTTAGAAAATGAATAACCAATGAGTAACCAATGGATAACCAATGAGTCTAACTTTTACATTTGTAAAGCCTCAAATTGGGGGTTCCTCAAGTTAGGGAGACTAAGAATTCTTCCAAAAATAATCATATACAAGAAGTCATGGATAATATGAGTAACATATATTATCCGCCGGTTAACCAATTTTTTATCTGTATTAAATATGGGTCGGTTAGATAATTGATCAGTTTTTTCATTACCCGTTTTCAACCCAAACCATATCCGACCTGATCCGCCCGTTTGCCACTCCTAATATGGAAGGTGGCAACAACAAAGGAAGGGGGAGAAGGGTTGTTTATAAATGAGTGAAAAATGGAAAGTTTTACTGTAATAATGAGAGAGAAATGATATCAATATTATTAGGATAAAACTAACTCCTTAATTTGAGGGACAGTTTATTTTTAAAACATTAAAAATATGCTAGAATTGTAAAAAGAACCGCCATTTATGGAATAAATGAAGAATGATATTATTAATGAAAATAATATTAAATAAAGGATTGGACATGTAAAGATTTCTTTATTTATTTATTGTGAATCTCACACTAATTGTGTGAGATCTCTTTTTATCTCACACATTTGTGGACACATATCTTACACATTTGGGTCTACAAAATCTTGGGACGATATAGTTGTGAGACAAAAAGAGGCCACACACAACTAACGTTAGTTGTGTGAGGCACAAAATAAAAAATTTCAAGCCCATCTCATTTATAACTAAGCACGTGGCATTACTGTAAAAGGCGAGCGTGGTGAATTACTCGTTTGTCCTTGATGTTGCCTATTGTGCTTCTTATGAAATGTCTTATGTTTAATTTCAAAAGGCAACCCTAAGCCACCAACCCGTATTGGGTTCAAGATTCTACTATATTTAAGTTATTGAATTCTAAATTAATAGGTTAGTATATATTTAATAATTTTTTTTTGATAAATATTAAGTTTGAACGAAAATTACTATTTCGATTGACCCTGTAACCAGGGGCGAAGCTACATAATTGAGCATCCTTCGTTGAAAAATTACACTGCATATATAGGTAAAATATTAAATTTTAGAGATATATAACATATATTGAACACTCTTTGTTAGGATTTTTTCCCACTTTTTTCAAGTATGAACGCGCTTGGAGAATTCCTGACTTCGCCATTGACAGTTACCGTCTATTCTATGCAGCCTAAAGGTTTGCAATTGCAGTTTCTGCCCACTCATATGCTATGCTACATACTACAGTCATAACCTGAGAATATGGAAGTGTCATGCTAGAGTACATTATCTAAGTC
This sequence comes from Nicotiana glauca, assembly GCA_026770625.1. Lineage (NCBI taxonomy): Eukaryota > Viridiplantae > Streptophyta > Magnoliopsida > Solanales > Solanaceae > Nicotiana > Nicotiana glauca. Next base: position 23,816 of record MU714959.1, read on the forward strand.
TAGCTTATAAGTAAGATTTTATTCTAGACAATCTGTGAGCCTCACTTATTTACGTTGTGAGCACTCAAATTTGCAGGATTAAACTACGCGCCCGTTTGGCCATAAAAAAGAATTCACTTATTTCCGGATTTTTTTTTACTTTGTTCCGGAATTTCACAATTTTTATATCAAAACACCCACTAAGAACGTCTATGAGATTTAATAATAACGCAAAAAGAAAACACCCTAATCCGCTCAATTTGATGCGACCGATATTTAACTAGGTGTTTAGGGTTAAACACTAGAAAAAAGGTGAACTTTAATCAATATTCGAAGTACATTTGAACAAGCTATGATAGTAATAGTAAGAACAAAAAAAGAATAATATGAAAATATGACAAACTAATTAAAAAGGAAAGAGTTTCATATAAAATGGAATAAATAGCGTATGATTTCGATTATTTACATTGTCTCTTTTCCAACAGTCAAATAAAGTATGGCAGGCTTCTTGTGCATTGTATGAAATGAAGTTGGCTGGAGAAAGGCATGGTAAGTGACATTCTTGTGAGGGTCCTAGCATCAATAATCCATGAAAAAAGAAATAAGCTCAAGAAATACATAGGTATATGAACTCAATGATAGCTAGAAAAGCTACACAAAAAAAAAGGGCAACGCGAGACCACAAGGGTCTATTGTACGCAGCCTTACCCTGCAATTTTGCAAGAGGCTATTTTCACAGCTCGAACCCGTGACCTCCTCATCAAATAAAGGCAAATTTATCAAATAAGAGAAAAAACTTTTGGAATCTAAGATGTTAGAAGAACATAGATCCTTACAATAAAACATTATTCGAAATTCTGCAAGAGCACTATAACCTATGGTCACCTAGATATACTCATGGCACCTGATAAAATATGCCTTGTATGCACTGAACAACAGCTACAGCCTTTTCTGTTTAGTGCGGAATAATGTCGCAATTCAAAAAGTCGCCATAGGAATTAGATTACAGATCTAGCCAAAACTCAGTCAAGCAGGTATACGACAGGTTCAAAATTTTTACCGAGCACAAATTAGAACAGATAAAGGAAATGGAAAGAAACATACTAAAGGAGTACATTTCCATTTGCGCTGAGGTGATATGTCCAATGATGTAAAGAGCTGAGATAATGATACTCTTTCTCTATTCCTCGAGATTTTTCATTCCCTCAACTTTTTCTGCGATTCTGTGCTGCTGCTTTGTTCATATCTGTACCAGCTGTGCCCTTGACCGAGTTAAGGATACTCTGTTTAATCTGAAAATCTCTATTCCTTGAGAATTTTCCATTCCATCAACTTTTCCCGCAATTCCATAGCTGCTTCATTCATACCTGCACCAGCTATTCCTGCAACTATAGTGGAAAAGACGGATGAAGTAACCTTGTGCCGACTTGATATCATCATCTTCAACACTTGTTTTGCAGAGTCCAGTTTACCGTTTTGACATAACCTGTGAATAATAAATCTATAACAATTATCTCTGACCCTGCGTCTGCTATTACCCATCTCTTTTAGTAATTCTACAGCTTCTTCAATAAGATCTGCTCGACAGAAACCCCAAATTAGACATCTATATGTAACATCATCAGCACAAATGCCATCCTTTTCCATCCGATGGTATAATTCCATAGCTTTCTCCATAAAACCATTCTTTGCAAGGCCATCAATGACTATGTTGTAAGTGATTATACTAGGAGAACAACTGCTATCACTTAAACGGTGAAGAATTTGGACGGCCTCGTCCACCATTGCCTCCTTACAAAGAGCACGTAGAAGTGTATTATAAGTTATTATGTCGGGTGAACAGTTTTGGGAGACCATCTGAGTAAAAGAATCAATTGCACGATCCAGAAGCCCATGCTTGCACAAACCATTGATTAAAATATTGTATGTCACAACACTAGGAGGATGTGAAGTTTCATTCATAACCGAAAGAATCTCATCTACCTCGTTCCAACATCCATAGGTAGAAAGGGAATGGAGAAGAGTATTGTACGTCACATCATTGGGCTCAAGGCCATGTGACAAAAGATTATAGATTAGTAAAGCTGAATCTTCAAAGTTCCCTTGCTTAGAAGCAAAATTTACCATGGAATTAAAGGTCACAAGATCTGGAGAACATCCCTCAACTGCCAAATCCTCCATTACCTCAAGAGCACGTATAATACCACAATGTTTGCAGACTAATTCAACCAGAATTGTACTGGTGATCGAATAAGGAGGACATCCTTTTCTTAACTGATCCTTCCAAAACTGAATGGCTTGATCGTATTTACTACGGTCAAACATAGCACGCAGTATAGTATTATAAGTGATAACATCGGGAGGGCAACCGCTAAAGCTCATATAGTCCAAGAAACCAATGGCAGAATTCAAAAGCCCTTTTCTGCAGAGACCACTGATTAACATATTGTATGTGATAATATCTGGAGTCCCACCAGACATAACCATGATTTCTAGAACATTTGCTGCTTTGCCCGTCTGCCCAGCATTGACGAGGCCCCTGATCAAGTTTACGCAGGAAGGGCAGTCTGGAATTTGGTTTCGACGAGTCATCAGGTCAACTAATTTTGATGCTTCAAGCAACTTTCCATGACTGCAAAAACTTTTAAGGACTTTGTTGTTAGTTGTCTCATCATTTTCAACCAACGGTCCATCTAAAGTCAACCTTAAGGAACTAGAAAGTTTCTTTAAATGTTGCTCATTTGATCTCTTGTCAACAATTCGATCTAAGCTCCCAGCATTACCCTCTTTAACTCTATCAAGGCAGACACTTCCCTGCTTGCTTCTACAGAATAAAATCGAACCAGTTTTTCCTGAACAAAGAGCTCCCTGCCACTGCTGAGAAGATTGGCAACTAAAGTTACCACTAAATGAATGTCTTAACAGAATATCTGGAGTTTTTATTAGCAAGGACAGATTGCTCCCAGTTTGGAGGTCCATTTGGCTGGAGCTTGAGTTCTGTATGTGCAGGGCAGGAGCTTCAATCATCAGTTTTGGGACTAGTGTATAAGCCATTGCTTTCTTCACGATAACACCAACGTTCAAGAGAGAAAGAGCATTTCTTCAGAAACTACTGTGTTCTTTCTGCAAATTGGAAGTACGCAGGATTGCAGCGGCATATGTGCAGCTATACTTGAATTCTTCAAGGTGAGGTGCAATCTTAGACAAACTTGAAAAAAGAGACGGACCACAGATGGCAGTCTTGTCAACTGAAAAAGGTAAGAAGGTGGGTGGGGACGTAAGAGGACAAAACGTCTACTGAATATAAACCAAACAGAGAACATCAAAAGCAAGGGAATTTTTTGGTGGAGGAGGTTGAAACTTGACAGTATTTATCTTCAACACCTTTTATCAGGGAAAAACATCCGACAATATATAAATCTTATATCTGAAAGAGATCATCAAAGAACTCTGCTGTCCAAACCAGTAACTGTACAGTGTACACTAAGAAAAAAAGAATTTCATATCCAAATTTGTCTTGACTCAAAAGTCAAAACACTTGACAAGAACAGTAATTAAATGAGTATCAACTAAGGAACTCCATAAGAAACTTCACCCAGCACTCTTAAGGAAGTCCAAATGAAATATAGTAACATCACTCAGACAATCACATGTCAATCCCGAACTAGTTAGAACCTGCAACATGAATCCTCTTCAACCATTCAAGCTTTATTTGAGGCCATTGCATTCAAAATGCAAAATAGTAACTTTAGTAAGAAACATTTGCTCACATAACACCAAGGCAATCGAATCACATATTTAATTACTCCGCTCTATTCAAGGCCATCTCGTTCTAAACACGATACAGTAACATATCTCACAAAAACATTTGCCCAACAGGAACAGATAAAGGCAATGAAATCACACAATCTAATTCGTTATTTTACTTCCCTGTGTACATTTTACACAAAACAAAAAGTGCTTTTGACTTCCAAAAAACAAGTCAATTCAGCCAACTTTATTGGCTTCATTTAACAAAAATGAAGAAATAGACCTCATATACCACACAAAGGAAGGAACTCAATAACAATAGCATAAAATCTTTATGAAGACGAATTCTCCCATGATTCTCCATTTTGAGTGCTACGAGTATTATTTGGACAGTAGTTGTTTTTATGTCTTGAAGTGGATCCTTGGCGCAACTGGTAAAGTTGTTGCCAAGTGACAAGGAGGTCAAAGGTTTCGAGCTGTGGAAACAGCCACTTGCAGAAATGCAGGTAAGGTTGCGTACAATAGCCGTGGTCCAGTCCTTCCCTGTATCCCGCGCATAGCTGAAGCTTCGTGCACCGGGTTGCCTTTTTATTTGTTATTATGTCTTTTTTATTAGTACAACTTTCATCCTTAGCCAAATCTTTCATTGTTTCAATAAAACCAAATGTTTTTCTAACTTTCCTTTAGTGAACCAAAGCTGACCAATTTAATTAACTATACTATATTTTATCCAACAACCAATTCACTATGAGTAACTGAATTTTGAGCTTTGGTTAGCCAAACTGGTCAGAAAAAAAAAAACTATTTTTTGGGGAAAACCCATCAGCGCTAGAAACCCAAGAACTTAATTAATCAAAGAAACACTTAACTACTTAAGTAACATCAACTTGTGCAGCTTTTATTACAATTATTGGCTAACAATTCAATAGTAATATCTGATATGCTAACCCATAAGCTTGTGATAAAACAAAAAAAACAAAAACAAAGAGAAAGTAATAGGAAGGCAAATCAGCAATGAACATACCCGCAGTTTTTGTTGAGGTTGAGTATTTGGAATTGGTTTCGGACTTGAAAAACAGAGGAGAGGGATTATTTGGGGGCCAAACTATGAATATATGGATTAACGAGGTTAGTTATAAAGTAGGATAGTGGGACGTTAATAACTAGGGTTGAAGGTTGTAGAAATTTGCATATTGACTCCTCTTTCCGACTTAATAAGAACTTTGGTACCTAAAAGGTAAAAAGTAAAAAGTAAATAAGCTTGAAGGACATGAAAGAAATGAGTAAAAAATTACTCTACCCGTATCAAATTATTTGTCGTGTTTTTCTTTTATATCCCTTAAGAAAATATTAATTAGGAGGATTTTTGAACTATTTTACCTTATTTATGTCTTAAGATATAATCGTTCTTGGTTGAATATTTACTCTATTTAAGTGTTATCTCCATCTTCAAGAACACTTAGGGTAAAATAGAAAAAATATAATTAATTTTGTCTTGAAGTTCTAAAATGACAAATAATTTGAGATAATTATTTTTAGAAATCACGGCACACAATTTGAAATGGAGGGAAATATATATTTTCTTTACTTTTAACTATAAAACTTACATTGGTAAATGATAGCATTCTAAAGGATTAAATTTTTTCAACTCATACTTTCATTTTCGACATTTCTCACCTCATATTTAAACACTAAAAAAAAAGAGTACTTAAATACAAGGGAAGTCTATGTAAAATAATTTTGATAATATAACTTCAAAAAGGTGTTCAAGAATAAGAATATATATTAAAAGCACGAAGGTCCTTAGCAAAATGTTATTTATCTTTTTTAACTTTTAAATATAGATTTAACATTGGACAAAGTTGTAATTTAATTATTTTTTAAAAGTCATTAAATATTTCTTATTTGAACTATATAAAAACTCCTAATACATAAGAATTTAAAAAGGAATAAATTTTAATTATAAAAATCCTCTCCATAGATGTCTGCTATAAATATACCACATTGCCTTTATTAGATTATTTTTACCTAAATAAACAAAAAAATCTTATTCTAAGGGTAAGAATCTGTCACGACCCAAAAATCCCTCCGAAGGAGTCGTGATGGCACCTAGTCTCTAAACTAGGTAAGCCTAACATTAATTGAAATAACATTGATATTTATCAACTCCCAAATTTAATATTCTCTAAACAATTTACAATTCCCAAAATCGGTAGTACAAGTCATAAGCTCTATAGAGTTTTTCGCTACCATTTCTAAACACAACCGTAAGAGAATAAGTACAGTAGTGAGAATATAAAATAAGAAGGTGACTCCAAAGCCTGCGAATGCTGCAGCAGGTTTACCTTGAGTCTCCACTGCACCGAATAGCTACTATCGATCAAATACCTGGATCTGTACACAAAAATATACAGAAGTGTAGTATCAGCACAACCGACCCCATGTGCTGGTAAGTGTCTAGCCTACCCCGGCGAAGTAGTGACAAGGCTAGGACCAGACACTCACATAAACCTGCACAGTTTATAGCGTACAAAACAATAGGAAACAAATAACAGTAATGACAACAATGATCAACCAATGATATAAATCTCAGGCAACAAGAACACCACAAATGCTTCTCAACAAATAATAAATATAAGTGCAATCAATTAATCGAGTCTTTCAAAAATAAAGATTTCGCCTATAAATCCTTCAATTAATAATATCTAGGATAATATGCTTTCAATAAAAATGTTTCCAATATATTTCCTTCAAATAAGTATCTTTCGAATATAATTCTTTCGGGTAAAGGTCACCTTGTGACGCCTCATTTCAAAATGATAATAATATAGATCTTAGCCCACTTTCATATTTTTACGGCATCTCGTGCCCACATTTATATTACAATCGCACGGACAACTCACGTGCAATTAAATAAAATTATAATATTTTCCCCGGCACCTTGTGCCAACATA
>MU714959.1:39648-55407 GCA_026770625.1 Nicotiana glauca
TAATGAGTCACATTGAATGCCACCTGGGCACTTATCTTGTGGGAAACAACTCAATAGTTACAATACAAATTGGCAACTTATGCACAGAGATATTCATACAAGAATTTTCAAATAAGCCTCATAGGCATGACTCCCTGAAAGTACTATGGTACAAATATATATATATATATATATATATTTTTTTTCAATTTCACAAAGGGAGAATTTAAATACCTAAACTTTCACCACAAAGACCTCGTCCTTATATAATATCCACCGCAGCTTGTAGCCCGGTATAAATATTTCATATCCTATAAAAATGTGAATATCTCGTCCTCAACTCTGAATCACAAGTATTTTGCACATTGTGCCAACTAAAATTTTCTATTTCCGTTCTTCCTTCTTTCAAATAATTTCTGTTAAATAAAATCACGCATATATGAACCCTAATACCGGTAGGGAATAAAATTTGCAATTTAGATCAATTTTCCTGAAATCACATCACAACTATTTTTAGTGACTAACACATAATGATAGACATAGTTATCTCCACATAATCTCCCGATAGGAGTATTCACATAAGTAAATTTAAGATTTACGAATCTCACTCATGAGTAGAACATATTATGAGGACTAGCCTCTATACTCATAACCGAATCAAGTTAAGGAAAATATTCCTTTATGTTAACTCGAGTTCGTTCTTGTAACGACCTCAGCTATACCATAGAGAATATATCAATGGGTCGGGCCTCCACCTCTTAGGCGCCATCTACTCGCTTTTCCTCCACCCCTAATTGGTAGTGTAGGTAGAGTAATAACTATATTAGAATACGTGGCACGTGTGCTCTGATGGGATAGATTTCTCCCAAGTCTAGGATAGTTTTTCTCAGGATGTTCCTAGTATCACCGTATTCATAACAACCCATCGCTACATAGAAATCCCATATGAACCACATAGTCTCAAATACGACAACTATTTTTTTTGTTTTGTACATCCACCTGTGATGATTAGGCAACCAATTAAACCTTTTACAGATTGTACTTATCAGTCAGATGTCAAGATCTGATGCACCCCCATGCGCACAACTGAATGATCTCTTTGCACTTTCATATCCTCAATTCTGATCGACACGGGGTAACAATGATTGAGCAACTCTGGCTCTCTTATAATCCTTTTACGATATCACAAACCATTGGCATAGTGCACAATTCCATACATGAGTGGATGTAAAAAAACATAAGATATATGCTTCAAGCTGAATAAATGTCGCACGATAAGGAATGCATGAAGTGAAAATTTTTCCTACTAGTTCTGTAGCCTCTCGAAGATAAGTACAGACGTCTCCGTACCGATCCGCAAGACTCTACAAAACTCGCTTATGACTTGTAGCACCTATGAACCTAGAGCTCTGATACCAACTTGTCACGACCCAATTTCCCCCCCGTTGGGTTTTGTGATGGCACCTAGTCTTAAGGACTAGGTAAGCCTAATAATTGCGGAATAACAACCATGAATAATAACATCTAAAATTCTTCTGAAATAGAATCCTTATACAATTAACATATTCCAAAAAAACCCGGTAGTACAAGTCATAAGCTCTATAGATTTTTTCGCTACCATTTCTAAAAACAACCGTAAGAGAATAAGTACAGTAGTGAGAATATAAAATAAGAAGGTGACTCCGAAGCCTGCGAATGCTACAGCAGGTTTACCTTGAGTCTCCACCGCATCGAATAGCTACCATCGATCAAATGTATGGATCTGTACACAAAAATATACAGAAGTGTAGTATCAGCACAACCGACCCCATGTGCTGGTAAGTGTCTAGCCTACCCCGGCGAAGTAGTGACAAGGCTAGGACCAGACAGTCACATAAACCTGTGCAGTTTATAGCGTATAAAATAATAGGAAGCAAATAGCAATAATGGCAACAATGATCAACCAATGATATAAATCTCAGGCAACAAGAACACCACAAATGCTTCTCAACAAATAATAAATACAAGTGCAATCAATTAATCGAGTCTTTCAAAAATAAAGATTTCGCCTATAAATCCTTCAAGTAATAATCTCTAGAATAATATGCTTTCAATAAAAATATTTCGAATATATTTCCTTCAAATAAGTATCTTTCAAATATAATTCTTTCGGGTAAAGGTCACCTTGTGACGCCTCATTTCAAAATGATAATAATATAGATCTCAGCCCACTTTCATATTTTTACGGCATCTCGTGCCTACATTTATATTACAACCGCACGGACAACTCACGTGCAATTAAATAAAATTATAATATTTTCTCCGGCACCTTGTGCCAACATATTTCTATTTCATATTGCACAACAATATTCTCTTGTTACTCAGTTCACAGGGTCCATGACCCAATACAATTAAGAATGTTCAACGAGCCTCATTTACTTAACATAAAGTATAATATAACTTCCAACCCAATTAGGAAATCAACAAGAAAAGATGAAGTTATTTTTAGTAATCATTTCATAAAGAAAATATCATTTTCAAATAAAGTATAATTATTGAAGCTTGAAGTATTGAACTATATATATATATATATATATATATATATATGTATAAATGCGGTGAAATAATGCAGACACTGTAGGTTCTAACACGAAGGGTCACAACAGTAAAAGCATTCAAACATTTTAAACACTTGAATTGATAACTACAAATAAACATGGCTGTAGAAAGTGTACGGCATCACCGTTATAAGGAATCAAAATCCAGTCACTAACAAGAATAAGGAAAACAAAGGCATATTTCACTTTCATATCACATCTCGTTGCAAGAGCAACCCGTTCCAATCTTATTTAACACCGCTGCGGCGTGCAACCCGATCCTCATTATATTATACCGTTGCGGCGTGCAACCCGATCCTCATTATATTATACCGTTGCGGCGTACAACCCAATCCCATTTCATTTCGTATCTTGTGGTAGGCGTACCACTCGCTCCCAATTCAAATTAATCTCATTTATCAATATGTCACCAGCAACTATGGCCAATAACGATACATAATAAGCTACCGGCAACTATGGCCAATGCCAACAATCATATAAATTGTGGTCGGCGTACCACACGATCCCATTTCTTAATATATAAGTGGTCGGCGTGCCACACGATCCCATTTCTTAATATATAAGTGGTCGGAGTGCCACACGATCCCATTTCTTAATATATAAGTGGTCGGCGTGTCACACGATCCCATTTCTTAATATGTTACCAGCAAGAAACCAATAATAATTAATCAACAATATATATATATTACCGGTGTGAAACCAATAATCTTTAAATCAACAATATATATTACCGGCAAAGAAAACCGATAACAAATAATCAAACAATATATTAGCGGCAAAGAAGAACTAGCTATAACCAAACTTATGAATTTCTATTTAACACAATTGATACAATTACTCAGTCATAACAATTACTTGCTCAGCTTCAAAGGTCTTCAAAAAAAGTTCTCATAAGCATCAAATAGGAATACAACAATTTAGCAATTTAGGACTCATGGTCATGCTCGACCCTCAACGTACAGATACTCGTCACCATGCCTATACGTCGGACACAACACATAACAAGTAGCAATTATACCCAACTCCTATTCCCTCAAGCTAGGGTAGACCAAACACTTACCTCGCTTTGCAACCAAATTCAAAATTCCAACAAGCCTTTGCTTCGCGAACTCGTCCGAAGCTTCAAAACTTGTCATAATAATTCAATATATTCAATATAAATCGTACAAATTAGTTTCATATGGAATTACTAATATTTCGAAAATTCTAGCAAATTCAATCTGTTTAGAATCATACAAAAGTGAACTACAATCAGGAGGATATCCATGGGTTTAATTACCTCATTTAGGCATTTTATCAAACATTATATGTGTACATTTGACTACATCCCTTAACTATGGAATTAATTCATCCAACTACTACAATTTTCCAACAATTTACCCCACCATTGTTCTTTAACAATTTACACTCCTAACATCGCATGTGTGATCAACTATTCACACCCAACCAACAAAATTCCATCAAATAATTAACTTCCATTATCTACAATGGGTATTCACTTAAATTGAGAATTTATGGCTTCCAATCATCATTCCATAAGTTTCAATACTTTATTCATACTCATAATTCCATAATAACTCTATATATGTAAGTCTAAGGGTGTAGGATTACCTTTTGGAAGAAATCTTGCAAAACCCTCGTTTGAGTTCTTGAAGGGATTTCTTGAAGATCTAAGTATTTTCAAGATCAATCCATGTTAATATAAGTGTGTAGGAGTAGTAATCAACTCAAAATACTCCAAAAAGCTTACCTTGGATCATAAAAATGAAGTTTGGGACGAAATCCCCTTGAGAGAGCAAGCCCTTGCTCCAAAAATGGCTTGGGAACTCTCTATACCCGGTCTTGGGGTATTTAGGGGCCTGCCACTAGAGCGCCCGCGCTAATCCCGCGCTAGTGAGGCAGAATATAACCTAATTAGCGCGGGCTACTAGCGCTCCCGCGCTAAGGTCGCGCTACTGACACATGCCCAGTAAAATGGTCATAACTTTCTGTATACACATCTAAATGACAAACGGTTTGTTGCGTTGGAAACTATACTCAAAGGGATTTAATTTGATATGTTGTGGGTCACACAACTCCTTATATAACGGGAGATATTATTGCTTTAAAGTGAGGTCTTGTGCACACTCATTTACAATTTCGTCTATTATGAAATATTTTCCAACTTGGCTTAGACATAGGACTTTCCTTAGACCCCATATATCTTTTAGTACACCTCGTACACTTGCTATCATATCTAATTGGTATCCATCATAGTAATAGACCTCTTTCACATAATAAATAATATAATTAGAACACGTCAACTTTCTTACTTCGTCAAAAAGCGTTGAATTGTCCTATGGACTTCCAAATCCAATTTCGGACACACGTCTAAGTCTGAAATCACCATACGAAGCTATTGACATCATTAAAAACCCAATTTGGGGTCGCTTGCTCAAAAGTCAACTCTCCGGTCAACTCTTTCCATTTGAGCTTCACAAATAAGATTTTGATTTTTCTTTGAATTTAACTCCGAATCTTACGAAGACCAAACTTGACCACACATGATAGTCATAATGTGTATTACGAAGCTTCTCAAGGTCTTATGCCGTTGAACGGAAATGCGAATTCTTAGAACAAAAATTTGGGTCGTTACAGAATCTTTCGGGTAACAATTTATATATATCCTTTCAAAATCAAAGAGACCTTTAGGACCATTATGAATTTCGTTATTAGAAGTCGACTAAACAAAGTCTCCTCTTTGATCTAACTTTATAGATCTATTACATTATTTTGTATGTTTATAGTTTTTTGGTGTAAGTTTTGCAATGTGCAAGTTAAAAACTTCTCTTGCGTGTCCTTTATATATTCAATATTTTGGTCGTGTCTTTTTTAGAGTAGATCAAATCTTTTCGTTCTGTAAGGATCCAAATAAGGATCCAAAGCTGTTTGCAAATAGAAATCGAACTCAACACTTTTTTGGATTTTTTTTTGGTTTTATTAATTGAAAACTGAAAACAATTACAAGGAAGTAACTGAATTAACTAAAAATGAGTATGAGAGTCGCCATAGCCATTAAGAATCGGAAATTCGTTGCCTTCTCTCTCTTGACTTTGGGTATTTGTAACAAACTAACCACCTGATGACGTGGCGAGATCTTGACCCTTCTTTTCAATTGATGAACTTATAATCCTGGCCCTTCGTTTCCAATTAACTGAACAACAATCACCAAGGCTGTAACCAGTTCGAATCCCATCTGCTACATCTATGTATAATTAATATTGGGCCACCTGATGCATGACAATCCCGTCCCCTTCAATTAATCCTTGACCTCAAGGATTGGAATCGAACCCAGGAAACTTGGTCTTCAAATCTTGGTAATCCTCCCAAGGTGCATCTTCAGGAGGGAGGTTAGACCATTGCACTAGGACCTTAACACCTGCCACATTATTCTTCTTAATCAGCTGCCTTTGAAGGATAGCCACTGGTCGAACCAAAAACTGACCATCCTCACCAGTACTTGGAAGGGCTGTTTGCACCACCACCCTATTGCCAACCTTTTTCTTGAGTAAGGAGACGTAAAAGACTGGATGAATTTTAGATGTAGAGGGTAATTCTAGTTTGTAAGCTACAACACCTATTCGAGCAAGGATCTTATAAGGACCATAGTACTTGGAACTCAGCTTGAGGTTCTTTCGTAAAGCAATGGATGTTTGTCTATACGGCTGTAGCTTCAAATAAACCAAGTCACCAACCTAGAACTCCCTATTAGTTCTTCTTTTATCAGCAAAGAACTTCATCCTCTCTTGAGCTTTGCTAAAATTATCCTTCAGTAATTGATGCATCTGTTGTCTCCTCATCACAACATCTTCAGCTGTTGGTACAATAGTTTCTAGCAGGGGTCCAATAGATAGTTGAGGAGGAGTGTAGCCATACAAGGCTTCAAATTGGGTGCATTGCAAGCTTGTATGGAAATTAGTGTTGTACCACCATTCAGCAGCAGATAACTATTGTTTCTACTGGTTAGGTCAACTAGCAGTCATACACCTGAGGTAATTTTCAAGACATCTATTCACCCTCTCAGTTTGGCCATCACTTTGTGGGTGATATGCTGTACTGTAATGCAATTGAGTCCCCAGGAGTTTGAACAAGGCTTGCCAGAAGTTGCTTAGGAAAATTCTATCTCTATCAGTAACTATGGTCTCATGAGTGCCATACAGACTATGCACTCTTTTCCAAAACACTTCAACTATTGTAGCAACTGTATAAGGATGTTTTAGGGCAATAAAGTGAGCATATTTGGTGAACCTATCCACCACCACCAGTATCACATCTCTATTTTTGGACTTGGGCAGACCTTCTATGAAATCCATACTAATGTGGCTCCATGCTTGATTGGGAATGAGGAGTGGTTGTAGAAGCCCGGAGTATGCTGTATTGTCATCCTTACTTCTGTGGCACACATCACAACTCGACACATACTCCATTACCATATGTTTCATCCTGGGCCAAGTGAATAGCTGAGCCAGTCTTTCTATGGTACCTATCTGACCAGAATTGCCCCCACTAGGAGAGTCATGGAAGGAGGCAATCAATTGATGCCTAAGGTTGCCATTCATCCCTATGTACACCTTACCTTTCTTTTTGAGAATCCCCGCTGAATAATTCCAAATATTGGGACCTTGTAAGTCAATAGAAAGTTGTGGGGTTATGTCTTGTACCTGAGGGTCCCCTTCATAGCTATCAGCTATCTCATGCATCCAAGTAGGAACAGAAATACTAATAGCTAAAAGTCGTCCTGACCCTTGAGTTGGTTGAGTGTGTAAACCCTCTTGCTGTCTAGAAAGAGCATCAGCTACCTTATTTTCAGCCCCCTTCTTGTACTGCACTTCATAGTTAAGCCCAAGTAGCTTAGTTAAGCCTTTCTGTTGGATAGCTGAAGTTACCCTTTGTTCAAGTAGATACTTCAAACTATGGTGATCTGTTCTAACTATGAAATGCTTGAACTGCAAGTAGTGCCTCCATTTATCCACAGCACTCAATAAGTCCATATACTCCTTCTCATAAATGGACTTCCCTCTGTGTTTCTGAGCTAGCACCTTGCTGAAATAAGCAATTGGCTTACTCCCTTGCATGAGCACAACTCCAATTCCTCCCTGACTAGTAGCAGTTTCAACCACAAACTCCTTAGTATAGTCAGGCAATGCAAGTACTGGTGTTGAGGACATGGCAGATTTGAGAGCAGAGAAAGCTAACTCAGCCTCTTGACTCCACTTAAATGCATCCTTCTTGAGCAGATAAGTGAGGGGTCGACATATGTTTCCATAGTTAGCCACATATTTTCTATAGTAACCAATCAATCCTAAGAACCCTCTGAGGGCCCTAAGGGAGTTAGGCCTAGGCCAGTCTACCATTGCTTGAATCTTGGTGGGATCAGTGGAGACTCCCTCTTTGGAAATGACATGACCTAAATATTCCACTTGTGTTTGTCCAAAAGAACACTTGGACTTCTTAGCAAACAAGGTGTGTTTCCTCAATAGGCCAAACACAACCATCGGATGCTTAACATGCTCCTCCAAATTCAAACTATAAATGAGTATATCATCAAAGAACACTAGAACAAACCCCCTCAGATAAGGTTGAAAAACTTGGTTCATTAGGGCCTGAAATGTAGCTGGAGCATTTGTGAGCCCAAAGGGCATCACCTTAAACTCATAATGTCCCATGCGAGTCCGGAATGCAGTTTTGTGGACATCTTCCACCTTCATTCTGATTTGGTGGTATCCAGCTCTTAGATCTACCTTAGAAAAAATAGCAGATCCATGAAGTTCATCCAGTAAATCATCCACAATAGGAATGGGGTTTTTGTCCTTAACTGTAATATCATTCAGTCCCCTATAGTCCACGCAGAACCTCCAAGTGTCATCCTTCTTCTTGACTAGCAAGGCAGGTGAAAAAAAGAGAGATTGGCTCTGCTGAATGATGCCACTGCCCAACATCTCTTTCACCTGTTTCTCCAACTCATCTTTCTGGTGATAATTGTACCTATAGGGCCTCAAACTGACTGGTAAACTACCAGGTTTAAGGGGTATAACATGGTCCAAAGCTTTGATAGGAGGTAAGGATTTTGGCTCAGCAAACACATCAGTAAATTGGTTCAGCACTTCCTGTATATCCTCATCAGTCTGTTCTTGCTCCTTGTGTGCCCCAACACTCAGCATAAACAAGTGAGCTATGAGAGCTTGACCTTTCTTCAGCACCTTTCCCATTGTTCTACTACTCATCATACTTAACCTACCTTCTTCTGGAAGGCCTTGAAGTACCAATTTGTTACTCTTCCTCCCAATTGTAACACACTTCTTTTCATGATCAAACTTAGTAGGATTGTGTTTCTTCATCCAGTTATTACCTAACACCAGGTCACATCCTCCCAATGGTATGATGAGAAGGTCTTCTTGGAATGATCTGCCATGCATTTTCCATGTGAATCCCTTGCAGTAGGTAGTGCACATGACATAATTTCCATCTGCTACTGTCATTCTAACTAGAGGACAAAAACTAGCTCGATAGTCAGTCTCTTTAACTGTGTGCTCATCTATGAAACTGTGTGTGCTTCTTGAATCAATCATTACTATGACTTGCCTTTTCTTCACAGTTCCCCCCACTAGTATGGTATTTTCTCCTTGGTTATTTCCTGAAAGTGCATTCATACAGATAGCCTCCTGAATTTCCTGCTCTACTCCACCTTCAGTGATCAGTTCAGAGGGTACTGGCACTTCTGCTATCTCAGGTTCCTCTAGTTGAGGCTCAGCTTCTACCTCACCCTTGAGGTAGTTCAACTGCTTTACCTTGCACTGGTGGCCTGGGTTATACTTCTCTCCATATCTGTAGCACAAGTGATTGTTCTTCTTGTGCTCATACACCTCAGGGCTCAATCTAAATGCACTGGTCTTATTCACTGGCAGGGTTCTAGTGTTAGCTGTGGTGTTCATCCTAGGAAGGTTTTTAGCATTAGCCCTCTCCTTCTTCTGTGCAGCCTCGATAGCCTTTTCCTGTAACCTAGCCTGTTCAATGGCAAACCTTAATTTTGTAGGCTTGAACAACTTGAACCCAAACTTGATCTCCTCCTTGAGAGCCCCTATAAAACTGGATAAAAGTGAGATTCATCCAGCTGTGGATTACGAACCAGCATTTGAGCTTTGAGATCCTCAAATTTCCCCAGGAATTCATCCATAGTCCTTTCCTGTGATAGCTTATTAAACTTTTCGACCACATCTTCAGCTAATACTACCCCAAACCTACTGATCAATTCCTCCTTAAATTCAGCCCAAGTCAATACCCCTTGGCTTAGCAACAAGGAGTGATACCGCATCTCAGCTAGGCCATTCAAATAGAGAGCAACAACTTCTACTCTTTGATTCTCATGAGTTTTATACAACTTAAAATATCTTTCACATTTATGCAACCATACCTTGGGTTCATGACCTTCAAAAGTGCGTAGTTCCCATTTAGGAGGAGGTATGGTCATGTTTTGAGGCCTGTTCTGCCTGTTGTCCATAACTAAGAGAGGTAACAATCCTCCTCCATTGTTTGGGCTAGCTGGAGCTCTTTCTAATGCTGTCAGCCTCTCGAGAATCAGCTCCAAGGTGCCTTGAATTCCAGTTTGAGTATTACGAACCTCTTCCTGGCTGCTCAACACATCTGCCAATAGTTCGTCATGTTTAGCTAGTTTGTCGTCCATCAGCTTCAAACGAGTTCCTTCCGCTATTACTCAAGCACGAGTCGCAGAATCGCGGCTCTGATACCAATTGTAATGATCCAGATAAGGATCCAAAGCTGTTTGCAAATAGAAATTGAACTCAACACCCTTCTGGGATAATTTTCTGGTTTTATTAATTGAAAACTGAAAACAATTACAAGGAAGTAACTGAATTAACTAAAAATGAGTATGAGAGTCGCCATAGCCATTGAGAATCGGAAATTCGTTGCCTTCTCTCTCTTGACTTTGGGTATTTGTAACAAACTAACCACTTGTTGACGTGGCGAGATCTTAACCCTTCTTTCCAATTGATGAACTTCTAATCTTGGCCCTTCGTTTCTAATTAACTGAACAACAATTACCAAGGCGGTAACCAGTTCGAATCTTATCTGCTACATCTATGTATAATTAACATTGGGCGACGTGATGCATGACACATTCATTAATGATATTCTCAACTCTATGCAGGGGTAAGTTTATATAGTTTTAGATTTAAATCGACATGTATTGCATATGTTTCATGCTCCAAAGATATCAGCGATGTCATTTTAATTTGTGGCTCTCATGCAGATTTAACATAAGCATGTTAGAATCTTTAAAATGCGAGCATATGTTGCCATGAAGAGGTAAGAAATTTAGTCTTTTGTTTAGTTTATATTGGTGTATATTAGTTAACTGCTGATAGATTTATATTTTTTGTGTTTGTTCTCTTTGAATGCGAATAAGCAGTACGTCATCATATGAAACAAGAACTTAAACATCTGAATCCTTGAGATTTCTTAAGATATTGCAATTGAATCCAAACAATCATTTGAGCATTCTGTGTCAAACAAGATTTCTTCTTTTATTTAGTTAGCTAAATGAGATCAACGTTCATTACTTTCAAGAATTTACACTTTTTTCTCTAATTTTATTTTATAACTCAAATATGATAATTTAATAATATTTATTATTTATTTATTGATATACGGTACGTGTGCTTTTTACTATAGTAAAAGCACGAAACCCCTTAGTGAAATGTTATTCGCATTTTTTACCCTTTAAAAATAAATTTTATGTTAGATATAATTATAACTTAAGTTATCTTCGTAGGACATTAAAATCAACTAAACTTTTGATATTTAAATCTTTTTTTATTTGAACTTTGTAGAAATGTCTAATATTTAGAACTTTCAAATTCATTAAAATTTACCTTATATAATTATTTTTTTCTTATTTAAATAATGTAACAAAACTATAATTCCTTACATCTTTTTGTTTTAATGTGAAATGTCCTACGTGCCTAATCTAATTTCAAAATAGACTTACCACGTGTATTTGTTTGTGGTAAAATACTTTTTTTTTTGTTATGAAAAATCATACTTGTCGAAATACAAAACTTTAGCCTATTTTCATTAGAATGTTTGGTTCATCACAATTAGTATCCCATCAGTTAATGTAGTGTTATGTTTAGGATTCTTTTATCTAGCTAAATTTTCCTAGAATGACAATTCCTTTGATCTTGAACTTTAAAGCTAAAATCCCGTAAAATAAGGAGGACTTGAACATTTTATATAAAAAGGAGAGAATATTTCATATTCTTCGTCAACTTTTTGATAGTGTCACTTACGAGGAGGTAAAATTGGGTGTGTATTCGATTTATCGATTCGATTTTGACTCTTATCGATAATTACCTATCGATTATCGATTTGTACATATGCTTATCGTTATCGTTTCAATAAGGTTTCGATTTTTTCGATTTCGATTTATCGATTTTTGGGGCTTATCGATTCGGTTATCGATTATACCAATAAGAAAATTTACGGAATTCTACGGAAAGTATATCGCTATAAACACGCCTAACTAATATGAACAAAAAAAAGCTAAAATAAGACGAACATCGTTTATAACATAAAAATTATGTCAACAAGCACATGCAATGAAACTAAAGTAAGGGATAAAATATATGCCACCAACAATCCAACGGTATAAAAAAACAAATTACATCATCACGACTAATTCTGTTTTCCATTAATTTGAACTTCATTCCCTTGAGCTTTAAATAGGATCATTCCTTAAATGTGGTAGAGGAAATAATAAGATTAGAGACTTAGGGTAAAGAAAAAGATACTATAGAATAAGAGTATAAAAAATAAAAAATAAAATAAAAATATCTTTTAGTATACGGAAAAGGGTCATATATGTCCGTGTACTATCGAAAAAAGTTTAAAAATACCCTCCGTTATACTATTTGAACATCTTAGCCACTACCGTTATACTATTATATCACCCCAAATTACAATACCCGTTTCAATACTAGCCTGGCCCGAACTAGACCCGTACCCGCCCACTTAAAAAATACCCCTATCCAATTAAATCCCTCATTTCACTACAATAATTTTCTTTAGCAGCCAACCAACAACCCTTGTTCATGAAATACTTTGAATGTGTCACTATGTTCATGTAAAAATAGGCATTAATCTTCGTACATATTCCCGATCCGCAGCTTCAACCATAAACTTGCGTGTGTGTGTTTTTGGCACATTTCATTTTCCTCTTTTTGAGTTGGATTTTGAGACAATCCACAAGTGCTTTTGCAGCCATGACATGGTTGCCTTCTATTTGTCTGATAAAAATGCATACCTGAATTTAAACCAGAGTCCTCTTATTCATGGAAATTTATTTATATTTCGTTCAAATTTTTGCTTATGCTTCATGTCAAAAGAATGAGGTATACGAGAAGATGGGTACCTTTTCTTCTTCTGTAAGTCCGTGATTTCAAAACCAAAACTTGCTCTCTCATTGGTTGTGCTTTATAGGTATATGGATAGAAATTTTTTTGATTCCATGTAAACCCAAAACCAATCTATGGACTAGGCACAATCGTTTGTGTTATAACAGGCAAGGAGTAAGAAAAAATAGAAGAAATTAAAGTGAAATGAAATGGAAAAGAATTGAGAAAATGGATTTTGATTCCACTCGTTTAGGTTTTCTTTTTAAAAGGACTGGCTTTTGGGTAAAGGGAAAATGAATCAGCTGGTAAAAAGGGGATGGGTCTCTGCAATCTTGAGGTGTCACGTGGCAGTCCGTCCAATTAAAGGGTATATTTGAATAATAGTATAACGGTATAGTATAATGGAGGCTATTTTTAAATATATTTGATCGTACAAGAATATATTTGATACTTCTCCGTTTAGTATATCTTATCGGTTTATCGATAAATCGATAATCAAAGAGGACAAAATTGAAAATCGAAATCGATAACTCGATAAGAAAAATTTCGAAATCGAAATCAACAACTTAGATAAATCGATATCGATAAACCAATAACAAATAATCGATTCGAATTATCGATAAACCGATTCGAATACCTTATAATTGCTTCTGATTCAAGGTGAATTTTCTAATCTTTAAGTTATTCTTGAAGTTATGCAATAATAAACGGTGGTGTATTCTTCACACACAATTGCAAATTAAAAAGCCGCGAGTTGTGATTTTTCATTAACAATGTCTCTTGTACAATTATCAATTTAATTTTTTTTTTCTTGTATAGGTCGTTTCGGTCATGTATTCCATAACAGAAAATTGACTAGGCATTATAATTCATACCAACTAAAAATCTTATTAATTCAAGATAATATTCGCACTATATTTTATGTGTGTGAGCGCTACTGTGTTAAAACACAAAATCAAAAAACTGTTAGAAGAATAAAAGAAACTGAAAAAAACAGTACAGTTTAAGAAATATTCCGAGTCCACAATTTGCTTGTGCGTCCTTGAGGAATTTTAACCCTCTCACACGTTGCCAAGGTAATGGATTAAATCCTCCCAGGATAAAACGTAATAAACCTTCCTGCAACAGTAGTAATACAAACTGCAGGATACCAACAAACTTAAAGAACGGAGCAAAATCACACTTACGAATTTGAGAGAGAGAGACTGCGAATTAGAATGCAGTATTTTCAGAAAGAAGGAAGTTCTGTAATATTTTTGGTATATTAAAAACGAAATCATGCCTCAGAATTTATAGGTAATTATTGGAAGATGTGTGATGTTTGTTCTGGAAAAGGTGCCTTTTCAGAAGTTTACGTTGCCTGTCGCGGTCCTACCGTGGTTACGCCAGAACCACGGCCAGAGTGGCCCGCTGAATCTGCAGAAGGGTTCTGGCGCAGTCCTACCGCGGTTATGCCAGGACCGCGGCCAGACTATACTTCTGAATCTTCAGCAGTGATCTGACAAATCCAAAGCCAAAGCCAAAGCCAAAGCCAAAGCCGAGCCGAGCCGAGCCGAGCCGAGCGAGCGACGACGACGGCGCGAGGGTTCATTCTTTTCAACTCCTTTTAAGAAATGATTCTATATATAAGCAAACAAATGTAGTTGTCCCTCACCAATGAGGGACAAAGTGCAAGTCAAAAGCTCATTTCATTCAAATTTTCATTTCCCTCCATTTTATTTCCCACAATTTCCAATTCACACTCTTATACTTTAAAGCCCAATGCTTAAAGTCTTTGAAGCTCAATGCCTTTAAAGTCCAACAATGTGTAGATTATGTTGGAGACTTTAAGCCATTTGGCTTTAAAGTAGAAGAAGTGTGAATTGGAAATGGAGGGAAATAAAATGGAGGGAAAATAAAAATTTGAAGAAGTGAATTTTGTCTTGCACTTTGTCCCTCATTGGTGAGGGACAACCACATTTGTGTGCTTATATATAGAATCACTTCTTAAAGCTCTTAAAAGGAGTTGAAGAGAATGAACCCTCACGCCGTCGTCGTCATCGTCGCTCGCTCGGCTTCGGCTTCGGCTTCGGCTTCGGCTTTGGGTTTGGATTTGGATTTGGATTTGGATTTGTCAAATGATCGATAAGATTATTTTTTGGACAAAATTTATTTAATTATTCAATAATTAATTAATTGCCAAATCATTGCTGAACGTACGTCAGAACTCTGCTGAAAATTTCAGAGAACCTCGCTGGCCGCGTTTCTGCCGCGATCGCGATAGAAACGCGGCAGTGAGGTTCAGAAAGGCTCTCTGGCCGCGGTTCCACCGCGATCGCTGTAGAACCGCGGCAGACTGCGAATTTTCTGAAAAGGCACATTTTCAAGACACCTCTTCTGATATTTGCCTATAAATTGTGAGGCAAGACTGCATCTTGCATATATACGAAATATACTCCAGAACAACTTTCTTTCTGAATATATTGCATCCTACTTCGCAATATCTCTCTCTCAAATTCGTAAGTGTGATTTTGCTCCGTTTTTGAGTTCGTTGGAATCCTGCAGCTTGTATTGCCACTGTTGCAGGAAGGTTTATTCCGTTTTATCCTGGGAGGATTTAATCCATTACCTTGGCAACGTGTGAGGGGGTTAAAATATTTTCTTTATATTTTATTGGGGACTAAAGCCTTGTTTCTTTCTACTCCATTAATTGTTTCTGTCCGGTTTAAAGTACATAAAAACTTTGCCGGAAT
>MU714971.1:0-21005 GCA_026770625.1 Nicotiana glauca
AAAGTTTGGATGACAATATGTTTGAGAAGATTGCAAATGCAACCACCTCCAAGCAAGCATGGGAGATTCTTCAAAAGGCGCTCACTCTCATCCATTAATTAGGAAGTACGTCTCCTATGGGTGAAACTTTAATTAAGAAGTGTGTCTTCTATGGGTGAAACTCAACTTATGAAGTGCGTCTTCTATGGGTGAAACTCAACTTAGGAAGTGCGTCTCCAATGGGTGAAACTTTAATTAGGAAGTGCGTCTCCTGTGGGTGAAACTCAACTTAGGAAGTGCGTCTCCTGTGGGTAAAATTTTTAGTAAAGAATTAGGAAGTGCGTTTCCTATGAATGAACTATTAATTTAGGAAGTGCGTCTCCTATGGGTGAAACTTTCAGTGAAGAATTAGGAAGTGCGTCTCCTATGAATGAACTATCAATTTAGGAAGTGTGTCTCCTATAGGTGAAACTTTAATGACTCAAACTAGGAAGTGCGTCTCCTATGAATGAACTATCAATTTAGGAAGTGCATCTCCTACGGGTGAAACTTTAATGACTTAAACTAGGAAGTGCGTCTCCTATGAATGAACTATCAATTTAGGAAGTGCTTCTCCTATGGGTGAAACTTTAATGACTCACACTAGGAAGTGCATCTCCTATGGATGAACTATCAATTTAGGAAGTGCGTCTCCTACAGGTATAACTTCAATGACTCAAACTAGGAAGTGCGTCTCCTATAGATGAACTATCAATTTAGGAAGTGCGTCTCCTACAGGTGTAACTTTAACTTACGCTAGGATGTGCGTCTCCTAGGGGTGAAACTCAATATAGGAAGTGCGTCTCCTACCACAAAATATAACTTGAAAACCCCGACTAGGAAGTGTTTCTCCTAGGGGTGATGTATGATTTTCTCAATATCCCTTGCGTAAGCAGAATTGGCGCATTACACCTGAAAAATTCAAGCTTCCAAGCTTTGATATGAACATAGCTTTCCTCCTTGTTTCAGATAAAGAAAACTCTTGTCAGTTTAAAATGTGGTGGTTGGTTGTGACGCTCTTGCTGGGGATGATTTTCTCCTTTCCACGCTTTGCTTCGTCCGACTGCCTTGAACTTGGTCAAAAATTTCCGACCTTCTGACTGATCCTTAGCTGCAGGATTCCTAATTATTAGTCTTCTTATCTTACCCCATATATCTCCCATGATAACCGATTCGCATTCGAAGACCTTGCTTGTCATTGGTTAACCACTTTATATATCAACCTCACCATAGAGAATATCTTTGATTCGTTCACCTAACATCCTCTATCTGTTGCGTTGTTCATTAATTAATATATACCAAACCTTTGTATTTCACAAGGATCCCCAAAGTGTGTTGATTGTTACTAACTCAGTGCGCATAGTCTTCTTTCCTTACTTATGTTGCTTTAATTTGCTAGCCAGATCCCGTTTTGTGCAATTGGAAAGCTGGTGGCAAATTTTGAAGTCATTTCTCACTTGTTCTGATCAAACAGACTCAGGAAGAGGAAGTAAACAAGATAAATGGAACAATGGAAAAAGATGATTCCTAACAAGAAAACTATAAAGTAAAAACCTATTAGATGTGGATACCAACTCTAATGACCACGACATGCACCTGTGGCCTATTCTGTCAATCAAGTCTGATGTTCAACTCTTGTCGTAACTTTTTGCCATGAAATTGGGCTTCAATTCTCCGCATATCCAATCTGGTTCACAATCCTTATTCGACTTGTAGTGCTCGAAGGTTTTTCACTATCAAGCCTCTCTCATTTCGTTATTTCTCTCAACTTACTTTCGCCCCAAGGTGCCCATGAAAGTTTTCACCAATAAGACTCTCTTATTTTTCATTTTCCTTGTGTTGGCCTGGAGTGTTGCCCTTGATATGATTCACCTCTAATTGCTCACCTTGGCATATCTCGAAGACTGATCGGAAGGTCTTTCTCTGGGCCGTAACGTGGGATTTTGGGTAGGGTTAAAAATGAAGGGGTATCAAAGGCTCAAAACAACTCAGCGGGTTTAATATTACAACTTTCGGAATCAAATTTCTTACAACAATCACAACTTCTGCTCCAGTTTCTTGCTTGGTGATATTTTGATATTTTATTTTACTATGATCGAGCCGTGAGGCTGCCTACGTATCCTTAAAGGAATCAGGTCAAACGTAGTTCACAACATAGAAATTACTCTATTGTTGTGATTTTTCTTTTCTTTTTCTTCTTATATTATTATTTTTTCTTTACTTATCTTTCATGCTTGTGTTTCTAATCGTTGCTACCGATTCCGAAAGAGGGGTATGAAAAAAAACAAATCAGGCTCAAAGGGGTTACGAAGGATAAAGTATTTAAATAGCACAACAAAACGCCTTCGTCATTCCAATCTTCAAAACATGCCAAACGCAAACAACATAATTAAACAAACCAAGGAAAACACTCGTAACATCTTTTGATTGTACCAGACTTGATAACTATATCTGCAATTTGCCTTTCATCGATTTTAAGTACCGTTGGACAACACTCTTCGTTACCACAAATGAACCTTGTCAATTTGGGCGAACTTGCCGTTAGCTTCAACCTGATGCGACATGATGCATTTCGATAAGGTTTCTTTATGTTCTATCTTCCCTAGTTTCACATGGTTCGGGCTTCAAATGATTTCAATCTGTTCTTATTTCCCTTAAGTGCCCCTATCATCTTCCCAATTTCTTCATGATTAACCTTTAAGATTAGGCTTAGAATTATGCGTGCATGTCATGTCACTAGAGTCAGCATGAAAAGAACTATAAAAAGGAGAGAACTAAACAAAAGAAAATGACTAGAAATAATAGAAAACAGAGAATTGCTTTAGACAGATGGGGAAAGAGTTGGTACAATAAAACAAACACAATAAACTGGGGTACAACCCTTAGAAAAAACCTAGACAACGCTAAATGAGATACTATGACCAAAGGAATTGGACAAAATAAAAGGTAGAAGGGTTGAGTCAGAAGGTAATATCCGGATTACAACCCTGGAATACCTCGAATAACAGAAATGACAACAAAATAAACCACCAAAACTCCTCCCTGGCTAGCCAAAAGATGGAGCATCTTTCTAATCACCAAACTCAATATTTTAGCCACTGAATTTTGCATCAACAATACTAGGACCCTCACAAGTCTCCATCACGTTGTTCTTAACAAATTGCTTCATTAGCCAAGCCATTGTCCTGTTCAGTCAACTGCTTTTGGGCACCGGTATCAACCAACCCAATTTTGTTATTATCTGCCATTTCCTTTTGCCTTTGTATTGTATGGAAGAGTTAATTTAAAAACCACAAACCAACCACCTTTCTGGAATAATATGACAAAATGAAACTATCATGTTAGCGTTAGGGCATTTAACATACTGTACCCGCACATTTGGGGAATGAATGCACCTAAGCAGTTAACAGTTTCTATTATGCTTTTGACCGGTCGCATGCGCCATCCCGGCCTTTTCTTATTTCCGATTGCAAACTTTCTCTTTTTTTTCTTCTTTTCACACTTGCCTTTGTTTTCTATTTGTTTTTATTCCCTCTTTCTCTCGGTTTCTTACTTTCTCTCTTTTCTTTCATGTTTTTCCGGTCTTTTTCTTTTCTTTTTATTTTCTTTCTCTTTTGTTTCTCCTCTTTTTTATTTTTCTCTTTTCTTTTTTTTTTTTCATTTTTTTATGGTCGAATCCTATGGAGATTGCCTATGTATCATGACCTCGCATGAATCAGACCAAGTGTAGTTCTTGCTGATAAGTGCAAAATGGCTATAAAAAATTTGGATTTTGTTTTTCAAAATTTCCATAAAAGAAAAATGTGTTTATTACAACACCTTTTATTACAAGATTAACGGATTCTAAAAGATTCTAAAGTCAAATGGCAATACAATCTAAAAATAGACTAACAGACAAATACAATTTTTTTTAAAAAAAAATCATCATTGTTTCTCAAAATTTCATAAAAATATCCGGTCTTGTCAATACGGTCTTTCAGCACTTCAAAGAAGATTTAAAGGCTGTGTTTACTAACCGACCAAACTTTTTTAGAAATGACCAAAGGCGGTTGTTCTTGCAAAAAATGGCCTTCTGGTATCCTTTTGGGGGACATTTGGCTATTTTGGACAAGAATGACATTACCTTCACTTATGGCAAAACAACGATATTTATTTTCCCTATAAAAAAAGTATTCTCTCTTTTTTTTAATAATAATTTTTTTAGAATAGTTGAACCCGATATGGGTTGCCTACGCATCCCACATCCGGTGAGAATCAAACTTACGTAGTTCTGCCAGAGAAAACAAAACCAAATATTTTGAAAACATACTCTCTTTTTTCACATGCAAATAAATAAACTATTTTTTTTTGAAAACAAAACTCTTTTTTCTCCTTTTTTTTCATTGGAAAATAGAACAAACTATTTTTTGAAAACAAATTTCTCTTTCCCCTTTTCTTTTTTTTTTCCTTTCATTTTTCTCAAAAATTCGGCAGAGTTTCGACACTATTTGGACATTGGTTTTTTCCTAAACAGACGATTAGCTCTCTTCACCCTCACACTGCTATTTCTTTCCTTTAAAAAAAAATCGATCAGCATGCAAATCCAAAACAAATAAATGCACAAGTAGGATGCATCAGGATGGTCCATTATTCAGGGTACACCTGTCCTAGATGAACCCAACCACTGTGTTGAGTTCCCTAAGTCAAAATGCATATGATGCAGATAAGCGTTCCTGCTAGGGATCCGGCATGGGGATGAGTTATTCTAGGTTCAAAACCTAGATATATGTTCTAGATTGTGTACCCAAGTGGACAACTTGAATCGAGGAGGGGGCTACGTACCGGGAACCAAAAGGCCATCCGGCTTAGTAACTTGTCCGGCCTCTTTCTTACTTTAAGGTTTGATGTTAACAGAATAGGGAGTCTCGACCAGCGAGCACATCCCCGGAGGTGAGAAGAGAGAGGTTTTCATAAAAGCTTTATATATACAATTCAAATAATATCAAAGCGGTAAAAGCATCACATAGCACATTAAGCCCAAACACGTAATAAAATCAGATAATAAACAATGCCAAATACAACAGTTATTCTAAGCTCGAATTCTGAACGCCGAACCAAAAGTTCTAGGTTCTTGTCCCCAGTAGAGTCGCCAGAGCTATCACACCTCCTTTTTACACACCCCGGGGAGATGGTATAATAAAGGGAGTTTTTCCAATTAAAGGACAATCGAAATGAGATTATTATTTAAATATTCAGAGTCGCCACTTGGAAGATTGATGGTGTCCTAAGTCACCTGTTTGAAAATTCCAAATCGAGGAAAACAATGACTCCGTTTAACAGTCCGCGAACCAGAAATTCGAGTAAGGAATTCTGTTAACCCGGGAGAAGGTGTTAGGCATTACCGGGTTTCGTGGTTCTAGCACGGTCGCTCAACTGTTATAATTGGCCTATAACCTGATTTTAATACATGTTTTAACCTATGGTGTATGTAAAGCCCCGGAAAATATTTTTCTAAGTAATTCAAGATTTTGAGGTGTCAAGGTAGGCTAATTATTTTATTTTATGTGAAAACAAGGTCTAATGATATAATGGATATCAATTGGATATGGTAATAAATGTATAAGTCTTATTATAAGTGAGTTGGGTTCCAAGAAGAGGCCTAAGTCTAAGACAAGTTGGAAATTACATTATAGGCTAAAAATTCAAAATGAGTACGCACAAGACCTCACTTTGAAAGAGCATATATACATGTATATAAGGAGTTGTGTGATTCAAAATCTATCAAATCAAAGGTCTTTGAGTCTAGTTTCTAACGCTTCAAACCGTTCATCATTTGGACTTTCCTACAAGACGTTATGAGCAAATTACCAAAGGCTGGCGGAGGATTGTGCGGATGCGAAGCATCCGCATAGTATCCAAAAAGAGGGGCTGGCAGTGAAGTGCTCCCATAGCATCCGGGTCGGTAGCCGAGCTCCTGAGAGGAGATGCGAAACATCTGCATAGCATCCGATATTTGGGCCTTTAAAACACAATTTCGGGGTTCATTTTCCCCACTTCATTTGGACAAAACTTGGGGTTCTTCTTCACCCACTTAAGAGCACCAACTCCTACCCTCTTCAAGGTAAGCAATCTCCATTATCTTGGTGTGAAATTCCATCATTCCTACACTATTATTGATGAAATCTAATCATAAAACACATAGATTTTTAAGAAATTCCTTCAAGAACTCAAATGAGGGTTTTGCAAGATTTCTTCCAAAAGGTAAATCCTACACCTTATACATACATATATGGATATATTATGGGAATATGAGTATGAATTAAGTGTTGGAACTCTTGGTGTAGTGATTGGAAGTCATAAGTTCCAAATATAAATTCATAATTACTGTAGAGATTGAAATGGTGATTATTTGATATGAATTGTTGGTTGGGTATGAATGGATGATCATACATATGTTGTTGGAAGTTATAAATTGGTTAGCAATGACGGTGGAATAAATTGTTAGTTAATGGTGATAGATGGATGATCTAATACTATGGTTATGAGATGAAAAGATTTATACTTACAAGGTATTTGATAATATGCCTAAATGGCATAAGTTATGAAATTTATTACTAATATTGACCCTATTGAATGTTGTATTGTAGATTAAAGTTGCTTAAGTGTATTGGATTGTTATAGTATCATTAAGGGGCGAATTTGAGGTATGTATGGCTAAAACCCGTCTTTTAGAAATTGAGTTTCCATGGTGCCCGCGTTTACGTAGTAAGTTCAAAATATAATTGATGCAGTACTCGTTTTGTTATATTTAGCGAATGGTTGTTGTGAAAATGTATGTGGTAGGTACTTCTTCATGTGTTTAATATATTATTCTTGGTAAATAAGGTTAGGTGAAGAAAGTGAACTATGTGCTAAAATGCCTAGGCTTCAAGTCAAGTTTAAATTGAGATTTTGATGCCAAATTGTGTGAGAAAACTCGTTATGGTTGATCCTCCGAATTGTTCTTATATGTAACCAATGTATTTGATTGATCGTGTCTAGTTGTTGGTAATGTACAAAGATGTTTGGAAGTGAAGTAAGTAATTGTGTAAATGTGGTAAGATTGAACTTTGAATTCTTGCTGTGATTGGTACTTTACATTAATTGGTGTTGTGACCCTATAATTGTAAAAGATGCATTCCAATATGATCAAGGTGCTGTTGTTGATAACTTAAAAATGGTGCAAGGAATATGAATCATGTATTGAAATGCCAAGACCTTAAATTGAGATTGAGTTGCATATCTTATGCCAAACTATGTGAAATCCTCTTTGTGTAGAAATGTTTAAAGTAATCAAATGAATTTGGGAAATAGAGTGTGGCCAATGTGCCAAGAACTTGAATTATAATTGTATAATGTCATGATTGAAAAAGAAGGATTCAAGAATAATTGGTGTAATTATTTGTTTATGCCTTTGATGTGTGTTTTTATTGCGGGTTGGTGTGCCCCCTCTATTGATTTGGAAGAGCCCCTGGTGTTTAAAGTTCAATTGTCAATAAACGTGAGGTGTATGATCTCTGAAATATTGTATATGCCGAGGATTCATGGTTCCTCTCATGTGTACTTGACATCTTGAATTGAATGGTGGCTTGTTGTTGAAATTGATATTGATGTGAAATATGTGGGCATGATGTGAAATGCGGGAAGTAAGAGATTGAGTTATGAAATATGGCCTAGTGCCAAATATGTTGTAATGATTGTGGCCCCATGTGCCGATTAATTGATATATGGAACCTATGGACGGGCTATAAAACGCATATGTGTATAATATAATATGTGAACCCTATAGACGGGCTATGAAACGCATAGGTGGATAATATGATATGTTAACCCTATGGACGGGCTATGAAACGCATAGGTGTATAATATAAAATGTGAACCCTATGGACGGGCTATGAAATGCATAGGTAGATAATATGATATGTTAATCATATGGACGGGCTATGAAACGCATAGGTGTATAATATGATAGGTGAGCCCTTTTATTTGGTAATGCGGTGATTTTTTAAAGCTTTGTTTAAACCCTTATGATTTCTTTATCCTTGCATGATAGTTCTTTCTAATGAGATGGTGTTTAGTTATTCATACCAGTACAATTCAAATGTACTGACGTCCCTTTTGCTAGGGGCACTACATTCGTGTTATGATTGTAGGTGGATCTATAGCAGGTACTCGAGTCCTCTGACAGTAGCACTCCTCTCCATCCCATCAGTTGTATTGGTGAGCCCTACTTCCTCTTGGGGGTCATGTGCGGTTCATGCCACCTTCTTTTGAGTTTATTGTGTATTGTAAGGTATATCCGGGGCCTTGTCGTCGGCAAGTATTGTTTAAGTTCCTAGTATTCATAGAGGCTCCGTAGACACAATGTGGGTGGTGTACAAAAGTATTTTGGGTAGTAATGGTATGGTTCACAATCGTGGTCCACGTTGGTAGTTGTTATATGTATTTTGCAAGTACTTGGTATCAATGTTGGAAATGATAAAAAGTAGAAATGAACTCAAGTTGTAAGTTTATGCTTAAGTTTTAAATTGCTATTTCAAAAGAATAATGTATATTGGAATTACGGGGTAACGCGTGGGATAGGAAAGGCAATTCCAAGTCCGCTTGACTGGGGTCCTCCGGTTGAGCGCCGGTCATGTCCCTCGGTTTTGGGGCATGACAAACTTAGTATCAGAGCCTAAGGTTTTAAGGAGTCCTAGGAGGTCTCGGAGACGTGTCTAGTAGAGCCCTTCTTATTGGTGTGTTGTCGACCACATTTATAAGTAGGGGACTACATGGACATTTAGGAAATTACACTCTTCTTTGTTACTCTATATCGTGTGGTGAAGTGAAAAGTGAAAGTATTTATGTCTAACTCGTGCTCGGTTCCGAAATTTTCAGTTATGGCACCTAAGAAGAGAGCTAGACAGGGCCTTGGGGCCAATGCCACCCCAATTGTGGCTATGAATCATGTACCTGATGTCGTGGGTGAGAGTGACTCCCCGGTATTGAATCTACCTAGCCCATTTATTCCAGATCAAAGTATTCCTGTTCCTGTTGCGGCAGAGGGTGCTACCATCCCTCCCGCTTATATTCCTGATCCTGATGCAGTTCCAGCTTCTGGTCCTGGGGTTTCTGATGGGGACCTTAGAGGAGCCATCCATATGTTGACCCAGTTAGTGGCCGCTCAGGCCCAGAAATCTCATGATGCCTCTACGCCCTCCAGCGGATAGGAAGACTCTGCCAGCTCCAAAGTTAACCAGTTTCTCTGGTTGGCCCCTCCAGAATTCACAGGCACAGACCTAGAGGCCGATCCACAGGATTTCCTTGACGAAATGTATAAGACCCTTCGAGTGATGAAGGATACTGAGATAGAGGAAGTAGAGTTGGATTCCTACTGTTCAAAAGGGGTGGCTTATTCGTGGTTTGAGTTGTGGGAAGATTCTCGTGAGGATGGGAGCCCTTCGGCGAAGTGGAGTGAGTTTGCCGATGCCTTTGTAGATCATTTCCTGCCTGTGGAGACAAGGTCAGCCCGTGCAGCAGAGTTTGAGAGTCTAAACCAAGGTAGTATGAGTGTGTGGGAGTACCATATGGAGTTTGTGCGACAGTCTAAATATGCGATACACATGATGCCTACTATAGAGGCTAGAGTGCGCCGATTTGTGCAGGCATTCTCTCAAGCTACAGAGGAATGAAAGTTAAAAATAAAGATAGAGCAAGATAACAACAAGAAGGCCCGATTCGTGAGCAATTTTTATGGCTCAGACAGTAGGGGTAATGGTAGGAAAGAATCACACGGGAGAGTGTCAATAGAACCCACGCAGTCAATTTTTCAAACCTCATCTAGGGCGCTACCGTCAGGGCCTGATCAACAGCAGTTGTGCCATAATATGCAAGACCAAGGCAACATGAAATCTAACCAACTGGTCCAGTCAAGTGGGATCCATCAGAGGCAGCAGCGACCCGGTTGCCCTAAGTGTATGAGGCATCATTCTAGGGGTGTGTCGTAAGGGCAATCACGAGTGTTCCGGGTGCGGAGTTAAGGGACATCAGCTAAGACACTGCCCCAACAACCGAGGAACAACAATTAAGTCCCTTAACCCTTTTTGTTCTATGATGTGTGTGAATAGGTATGACCATTTAATTTCATGCCATGGAAGACTGACCATGGGGTGATACTTTATTACATGCTTAGACCCCAAACTCGGTAAGTTTAACTTATACAGAAATGATAAGGTGAGATGGGAATATTGAATAGGATTTGAGGTGTTTACATATGCTTACAACGCGAATTAAGTGCTTAGAAAGGATGTTTTTATACCGAGTATAGTGGTACGTCACCTATTAGGCTCGACACAGTATTGATGTAATATGGTAGGGTGATTGCCTACGCATCTAGACAGCTGAAGGAGAGAGATATGGGTAATAGCCTATACATTTTTTCACTCAATATGAGTATGATGTTTCCCTATAGTTGTTCCTCATGAATTTGTGTTTTCATATGGCTATGTCTAAGGAGGTAGTGATAAAAGAGAGTTGTGAATTGATTCAACTATATGATCATGGTAATATCCTATATGATGCACTATTGGAAAGAATCATCGTGGCTTGACTTCATATGGATGGTTGATCGAAATGAAATTATATTCTTGTTGATGAACACCTTTGTGATTACATTAATGGCTGGTAAGGACTATTATGAACACATGATTATTTGGCTACTATTAAATGACATGCTTGATGGTGTGATGTCACGTGATGGAATTGTGGGTTGTTGTTGTTACCATGAATTGCAATATCCGGTGGAATGTAAATTGTACAGTGAAAATTATTAAAGGTAAATACCATAGATAGTTAACTCATGCGAGGTGTCTATCTGTCATCCTTGTTATGTATGTTTGGGAGTTGATATTATTTTCGAGAATGTGTTGTGACAGAGCTTGTAAGTCGAGGAGGTCATCTGGAAGGCTGAAAGTATCGTGGAAGGAAAATATTTTTTCTTGATTGAGTATCAATTAGTTTTGACTTAAAAGGTACTATATAGGTGTTTTGATCTAAAACTATGCAGTCCATGTTCTGGTATCCTTAGGATAACGTAGCGATTCTAATATTGAGATTAGTATTGTTGATATATACATTATGGTGCTCTGTCTAGTTGTGGATGTATTGTTAAGACGATTTTGGTGATTCTCTAGCAGGTGGATAGGCCTAGTTACAAAGGAGACTCTGCCGAAATTTCTGAACATTTTGGGAGTTAGTCAAAATTTGGTAGTTAAAGATGTGTGAGAAAACAGATAATTTAAGCTAAGTATTTGCGGATTGACTCCACTTATCATTAGAGAACGAATGATCCTAAGCGGGGGAGAATGTAAAGCCTCGGAATTTTTTTTTCTAAGTAATTCAAGATTTCGAGGTGCCAAGGTAGGCTAATTATTTTATTTTGTGTGAAAATAAGGTCTAATGATATAATGGATAGCAATTGGATATGTTAATAAGTGTATAAGTCTTATTATAAGTGATTTGGGGTCCAAGAAGAGGCCTAAGTCTAAGCCAAGTTGGAAATTACATTATAGGCTAAAAATTCAAAATGAGTACGCACAAGACCTCACTTTGGACGAGCATATCTAAGCGTATATAAGGATTTATGTTATTCACAACCTATTAAATGAAATGTCTTTGAGTCTAGTTTCTAAAGGTTCAAACCGTTCGTTATTTGGACTTTCCTACAAGATGTTATGAGCAAATTACCAAAGGCTGGCGGGAGGACTGCGCGGATGCGAAGCATCCGCATAGCATCCAAAAAGAGGGGATGGCAGTGAAGTGCTCCCATAGCATCCAGGTCAGCATCCGAGCTCCTGAGAGGAGTGAAGTGGGGATGCGAAGCATCCGCATAGCATCCAATATTTGGGCCTTTAAAACACAATTTCGAGGTTCATTTTCCCCATTTCATTTGGACGAAAGTTGGGATTCTTCTTCACCCACTTAAGAGCACCAACTCCTACCCTCTTCAAGGTAAGCAATCTCCATTATCTTGGTGTGAAATTCCATCATTCCTACACTAGTATTCATGAAATCTACTCATAAAACACATAGATTTTCAAGAAATTCCTTCAAGAACTCAAATGAGGGTTTTGCAAGATTTCTTCCAAAAGGTAAATCCTACACCTTAGACATACATATATGGATATATTATGGGAATATGAGTATGAATTAAGTGTTGGAACTCTTGGTGTAGTGATTGGAAGTCATAAGTTTCCAATATAAATTCATAATTATTGTAGAGATTGAAATGGTGATTATTTATATGAATTGTTGGTTGGGTATGAATGGATGATCATACATATGTTGTTGGAAGTTATAAATTGGTTAGCAATGACGGTGGAATAAATTGTTAGTTAATGGTGATAGATGGATGATCTAATACTATGGTTATGAGATGAAAAGATTTATACCTACAAGGTGTTTGATAATACACCTAAATGGCATAAGTTATGGAATTTATTACTAATATTGGCCATATTGAATGTTGTATTGTAGATTGAAGTTGCTTAAGTTTATTGGATCGTTGTATTATCATTAAGGGGCGAATTTGAGGTATGTATGACTAAAACCCGTTTAGAAATTGAGTTTCCATGGTGCCCGCGTTTACGTTGTAAGTTCAAAATATAATTGATGCAGTACTCGTTTTGTTATGTTAAGCGAATGGTTGTTGTGGAAATGTATGTGGTAGGTACTTCTTCATGTGTTTAATATATTATTCTTGGTAAATGAGGTTAGGTGAAGAAAGTGAACTATGTGCTAAAATGCCTAGACTTCAAATCAAGTTTAAATTGAGATTTTGATGCCAAATTGTGTGAGAAAACTTGTTATGGTTGATCCTCCGAATTGTTCTTATGTGTACCAAATGTATTTGATTGATTGTGTCTAGTTGTTGGTAATGTACAAAGATGTTTGGAAGTGAAGTAAGTGATTGTGTAAATGTGGTAAAATTGAACTTTGGATTCCTACTGTAATTGGTACTTTATATTAATTGGTGTTGTGAACCTATAATTGTAAAAGATGCATTCCAATATGATCAACGTGCTGTTGTTGATAAGTTAAAAATGGTGCAAGGAATAAGAATCATGTATTAAAATGCCAAGACCTTAAATTGAGATTGAGTTGCATATCTTATGCCAAATTATGTAAAATCCTCTATGTGTAGAAATGTTTAAACTAATCAAATGAATTTGGGAAATAGAGTGTAGCCAATGTCCCGAGAACTTGAATTATAATTGTATAATGTCATGATTGAAAAAGAAGGATTCAAGAATAATTGGTGTAATTATTTGCTTATGCCTTTGATGTGTGTTTTTATTGCGGGTTGGTGTACCCCCTCTATTGATTTGGAAGAGCCCCTGGTGTTTAAAGTTCAATTGTCAATAAATGTGAGGTGTATGATTTCTGAGATATTGTATATGCTGAGGATTCATGGTTCCTCTCATGTGTAATTGACATCTTGAATTGAATGACTTGTTGTTGAAATTGATATTGATGTAAAATATGTGGAGATAATGTGAAATGTGGGAAGTAAGAGATTGAGTTATGAAATATGGCCTAGTGCCAAGTATGCTGTAATGATTGTGGCCCCATGTGCCGACTAATTGATATGTGGAATCTATGGACAGGCTATGAAACGCATAGGTGTATAATATAATATGTGAACTCTATGGACGGGCTATAAAACGCATAGGTGGATAATATAATATGTGAACTCTATAGACGGGCTATAAAACGCATAGGTGGATAATATGATATGTTAACCCTATGGACGGGCTATGAAACGCATAGGTGTATAATATAAAATGTGAACCCTATGGACGGGCTATGAAACACATAGGTGGATAATATGATATGTTAACCCTTTGGACAGGTTATGAAACACATAGGTGTATAATATGATAGGTGAGCCATTTTATTTGGTAATGTGGTGATTGTTTAAAGCTTTGGTTA
Organism: Nicotiana glauca; assembly: GCA_026770625.1. Classification (NCBI taxonomy): domain Eukaryota; kingdom Viridiplantae; phylum Streptophyta; class Magnoliopsida; order Solanales; family Solanaceae; genus Nicotiana; species Nicotiana glauca. The sequence continues at coordinate 14,008 of MU714971.1, forward strand.
AACCCTTATGATTTCTTTATCCTTGCATGATAGTTCTTTCTTATGAGATGGTATTTAGTTATTCATACTAGTACAATTCAAATGTACTGACGTCTCTTTTGCCGGGGCCGCTACATTCGTGTTATGATTGTAGGTGGATCTATAGCAGGTACTCAAGTCCACCGACAGTAGCACTCCTCTCCATCCCATCAGTTGCATTGGTGAGCCCCACTTCCTCTTGGGGGTCATGTACGGTTCATGCCACCTTCTTTTGAGTTTATTGTGTATTGTAAGGTATAGCCGGGGCCTTGTCGCCGGCAAGTATTGGTTAAGTTCCTAGTATTCATAGAGGCTCCGTAGACACAATGTGGGTGGTGTACAAAAGTATTTTGCGTAGTAATGGTACGGTTCAGATTGGTAGTTGTTGTATGTATTTTGCAAGTACTTGGTATCAATGTTGGAAATGATAAAAAGTAGAAATGAACTCAAGTTGTAAGTTTATGCTTAAGTCTTAAATTGCTATTTCAAAAGAATAATGTATATTGGAATCACGGGGTAATGCGTGGGATAGGAAAGGAAATTCCAGGTCCGCTTGACTGGGGTCCTCTGGTTGAGCGTCGGTCGTGTCCCTCGGTTTTGGGATATGACAGTTTAATTTTAACTTTAACCGCTTTATTTAATTATTTTTAAAGAAAAATTGCAACGTTATTTAAAATACGTCTCGAACCGCATCACATAAATGCACCCGCGACTCTCGACATATTTTATCTAACATTGTTGGCATTTGGATTTGGGTCACATAAATGTGCACCGGAGTTTAGGAAGGTAAATTATTAAACAGCGCGCTTAAAACAACTACGCATTCTTCAAGTTTGCGAGGTCCATGAAAAATTCAACTAAATGGCATACCTCGATTTTTAAAGGATTAAAATTAATTAAGTGAGAGCCATAAGTTTTGGAATTTTATTTGGCAGAGGAAACAAAACTAATTGGCTAAGGAAAATCTAACTATCTTATTTACTGGTCTATTGTGTTGGGCTTGGCAATTTTTATTTGAGCCCAATTCTATTAGTACTATCTTACTCATTTGTTTTTAGAAAAAGTCACTTTTTAAAATGATAATATTAATACACCATTATCATGATACTCATTCAATCATCCAAAAGCAACTATAAGTACAACTAAGAATACTAAAACACTAAAATGGACAACAAAACGTGATATACGAGCAAAAATAAAATATTTTTTAAAATAATTTATAACAAGACAAATGAGTAACAATAAATGAAAAACATGATTTCAGTTTTTAAGAAAAGTTAAAATTATTAACAGAACCAAACAAAGGGAATTAAATACTTAAACTCAGTACCATAATAAAGAAATCATCAAGTAAAAATCATATATTAACATGCTTAAAAGTAACTATAGGAGAAGATGACCTCAATGTTGAATATGATATTTTACAGCTTTGAAATTCAAAACGAACATGATCATGAACGAGCAACTCAAACTTAACCTCGAACGAAAACCCCCCCAGAACTGATCCGAACTTGACTCCGTTTGAGCTTCCACCAAAATAAACGGGTGGAGAGGAGTTATATGATGAGGAAGGTGACGTTAAGGTTTGTTGCTTAAAAAATGGAGAAGAAAAAGCTCTCTTGCTTGGAAAAAATGGAGAAAAATCTCAATGGAGGGGGAAGGCTCGTGAAGAAGACGAAGTGGTCTGTCCGTGTATATAGAGTGTATATCCAGTGTATATAGAGTATATTCCCCCGTCTCCGTTAAGAAGAAGCCATCCCCCCCTTTTTTTCTCTCTGTTTTTTTTGAACCCCTCTCCTTCTTGAACCTCTCAAAGTGTTTTTCCCTTTTTTTTTCACTACAATAAAGAGACCGCTAAGGGAGATGTCTATGGTTTTCTTGGTAAGGTGGGGGTCCGAAATTTTCTTCTTTTTAAATGTATATCGAGTGTATATAGAGAGTATCCAGTGTATATTTCAGCCCTCTTTAAATAAGCACCTAACTTAGTGCATTCACCACTACAAAATCTTTTTCATTTTTAATCACCCAATAAATTAGTGCTATTTAGTTAATCCCTTAGTGAATTTTTATCCCTACCATTATGGAGGTTTCTTAATAATTACCTTAATAACAATTACCATCAATAATTAAGAACCAAGTTAAAGGAAAAACTACCAAAGTTTAAAAATTAAATTTAAAAGTGCAAAAATAACTCATTTTTTGTGACTTTTCCCATTTTTATAAAACAATTTATTCGTTGATTAATTCTAAAATGCAAAATTAAATCCTGAAATGCAAATGCAACATATTTTGTTTTTGTACTTTTCATAATCTGAAATACTACACAATGCCTTTTAAAATAAAATAAAAATATTACACAATGCCAAAGCTAATCCTAATTAAACTAAACATGAAATTATTTTTTGTGTTTTTGAAATTATATAAAGTTAAAAATAAGGTATTATTTTTTGTATTATTATTATTATTATTTTTTTAAATATTTTTTTTTATGAAAAATACATAAACTAATTTTTTTTTATTTTTCTTGTAATAAAATAAAGTAAAAGAGTCGCAATGCGTTGAAATAGCTATATTAGGTCTAAATTAAATAGTTACTTGCTAAAATATGAAAAATCTTGTGGAGGGTCAAAAATCACATGTCTACAGGTAGTCATCCTACTACTAGGTCCTTCCAAACTATCTTTAGGCGTGTAGTCATCCTACTACTAGGCCCTATACAGCTCCGCAACTCTCCCACTTTGGGCAAACTCGCTCCTTTAATCAGCTGCTCGACCTACGCTTCTTATACCTGGCCCTTTAGAAGTTCCAAACTCCACCTGACACTTCCCACATGTTTTCTCATCTTTTGCTGCTCAGTTGTTGCCTTAAATGTATCTTCCTGGAACTTGAATCCACAATTTGTTACTGATTTTAAACTTTTTCGAAGGTCGTCTTTCTCGAACCGTCAACATTTGAAATACTGATTCAATCCTAAACCACCGCACCATGCGATATTGGACAATCGTAACTCCAATACTATTTCACAATATCCTGCCATAAAGGTGATTTGTAGCAGATTATAACATCGACAAACTTAGTATGTCTAATTAGGACAACAACACCCCAATGTAGAGGAAAACTCCACCACACTTGCAAATACCAGGTCTCATTACTTCCATTAGTCCACATCTGAACATTCGTAGTCCGATTGCCTTTCCCCGGCCGGGAATAAAATACTGAATCCCTTGATTACACGCTGAGTAAACCTCCCTTCAATTCATTCACTTCCCGGACACGTGGGCGAACGTCCCACCATCACAACAAAACTGCGGAATAATTGTTCATAAGCGTCAGGGCAACCTGTGCCTAGCCTCAAGGCTCTTAGAAGTTCTGTTACTGAGCTGAAACAATAGAATACCCCTCCATAATGCGACTATAATAGTCCAATCAACTATACTGGGAGAATCATCCCGCACCACATTTGTAGTGCCATTACAATCCTTCAATTTTTGATTTATAACAAGCGCTCACGTAAGACTGAATAGGAAGAAATCAAAGGCATAAGCCCCAAAGGAATTGAACCGCACGATAAGGAAATCAAGAAGGGAAGTACTCCTAACAACCCTGTAGCCTCCCGAGGATAAGTACAGACGTCTCCGTACCGATCTGCGAGACTCTACTAGACTTGCTCATGACTGGTGAGACTGACAGGAACCTAGTGCTCTGATACCATGTTGTCACGACCCAAAATCCACTAAGGGTCATGGTGGTGCCGGACACCGATGTCAGGCAAGCCAACTAGAATACTTAATTAAATCTTCGTTATAACAATTTTGGAAACATATATTTTATATAATTTAGACAAGACTCAGTATATTCCTCCGAATTAAATAATAAAATGTTTAAACAACTTTTAAGATTTCTGAATAAATCCAATTACATCCCCAGAAACCGGTGTCACAAGTGCATGAGCAACTATCGATAAGGAAAATAAAATAAAACCTCTGTCCGAAATACAGTGGACAGGGAACAAATAATAAAAATGCCGAAGGGAACTATACTAGCTGCGGGTTGTATCGAACAATGCAGCTCACCTAGTCTCGGAGTCATCCATGCTGCTACGCCTAGTAAGCTGCTAGAGGTAAATATGCCTGTGCAACAAAAATGCACAGAAGTGTAGTATGAGTACGTAGCAATGTGTACTCAGTGAGTATCCCGCCTAATCTCGAAGGGGTAGAGACGAGATGGCCAACTCCGACACTCACTAGAGGTCAATTAACAGTATTCTAGAAATGCGATGAAAATCATGGATTTATAAAGCAGTTCAAATTCGCGAAGCCAGAAAACACGTAAACACCTTCAATAATTAAGCAAGGGCTTCCAAGGTTTATTCTTTATTATCTCATCAATTTATATCAAGCCACGAAGGGCCAAATCCACATTTTGAATTCTCAAGTGACAAATAACATGTGCAAATCACACCGAGGTGACGGCCCGATCCAATAGAAATGTAAACTGTACACTGCCGAGGGTCGAACGACACGAACCATAGATGCATCTATCACCCTGCTCGCGAATCATCCATGCGACGAGGTCAACATAAAATAAACAATCACCCTGCACGCGAATCATCCGTGCGACACAAGTACACATAAGATACACAATCACCCTGCTCGCGAATCATCCATGCGACGCAGGTACACATAATATACATGCTCAAATAGCCAATTAGAATATGATTGGGGAATAATTATCCAAATAAAACCAATTCTCTGTTTAACAATTCAGGAAATGATGTTTAATCTCTTTTTAAATTCTTTTACTAATCAAAGGTGATTTAAACAATTCAAGTCATCAATGGGTTCATAATTAATCCAAGTATAACATGATGATGGGTCCTAACTACCCGGACAATAGCATAATAGTAGCTACGCACGGACTCTGGTCACCTCGTGCGTACGTAGCCCCCACATATAGGAGCACATAATCAATTATTTTACCTATTGGGTAAATTCCCCCTCACAAGATTAGAAAGGAGACTCACCTCGCTCCGAAAACTCATAATCGGCATTTTTACATTCTTCCAAAAACTTGCACCAATGCACAATTCTCCAAAACTAGACAATTAACGACAAACTAATGTGAACATGCTCAAATACTTGTTTACAATTCAAATTATACAAATTAACAACTTGCTTAGTGAAATAACAAAAATGCCCTCGGGCCCACGTGCCCGGATTTCGAAATTTCTCGAAGATGAAGGTTACCCATGACCTCACGAACTCAAATATATGATTTTCTCTTAGTTCCCTACTCAAAATCATGGTCAAAAATCCAAGAACACTAATTTTCTAGGTCTTCCTCTAACCCTCAATTTTCTACCCATTTTCATACTAAAATCCATGCATAATTAATGTATTTAACTCAAAAGTGATGGGGATAACTTATCTTAATATTAACGACAAAATTCCTCTCTTGAAGCTCCCCAAAAATCGCCAAAGCCATGAAGAAATTGGAGAAATGAATTCAAACCACGATTTAAATCAACCTTACTGCTCTAAAAATTTTCGCTTCTACGGAAATAATCCCGCTTCCGCGGTCCCGCTTTTGCGGAAAATATTCCACTTCTGCGGTCCCTGGGCTTCAGCCCATTTTCGCTTCTGCGATAAGCCAACCACTTCTGTGGTCCTGGCTGCCCTCATACTCGACCGCTTATGTGGCTTCCTCCTCGCTTCTGCGGGGCCGCTTCTGCGGTCCCATTTCCGCAGAAGCAGAAATACCAGATACTAGCTGCTTCAGTTATTCTTAAATTCCAAGTTTCGATCCGTTAACCACCCGGAATCCGCCCGAGGCCCCCGGGACCCCAACCAATCATACCAACCAATTCCAAAACACATTACGAACCTGCTCGGGGCCTCAAATCACATCAAACAATGCTAAAATCATCAATCGACCTCCAATTCAAGCTTTATGAACTTTGAACTTTCCAACTTCTACTTCCGATGTTTAAACCTATCAAATCATGTCCGATTGACCTCAAATTTTTGCACATAAGTCATATTTGACATTACGAACCTACTCCACCTTTCGGAATCGGATTCCGATCCCGATATCAAAAAATCCCCTTCTGGTCAAACTTCTCAAAACATTCAATTTTCTATCTTTAGCGAAATGGCTTCAAAATGACCTACGGACCTCCGAATTCACTTCTGATCGCGCTTCCAACTCCAAAATCACCATACAGAGCTACTCCGAGTCTCGAAATTCCAAACGGACATCGATAACACTGAAATGCACTCCAAGCCAAACTTAAGAAATTTCTTCCGAAATGCTAATTTCCACAATAGGTGCCAAAATGCTCCCGGGTTATCCAAAACCTGAACCGGGCATACGCCCAAGTCCGATATCATCATACAAACCTGATAGAACCTTCAGATCACGATTCCAAGGTCGTTTACTCAAAAATCCAATCCTAGTTTATTCTTTCAACTTTAAGTTTCTCAAATGAGAATTTTTATTTAAATTTAACTCCGATCTTCCTGAATTTAAATTTTGACCATGCGAACATGTTAAAATACCTGAAATGAAGCTGCTCATGGCCTCAGACCAGTGAACGACGCGCTAGGGCTCAAAACGATCGGTCGGGTCGTTACAACATCGACCTGGAGAAACATGAAGCTCAGAGAGGTGACTGTAATTGAAACTTGGTGTGTTTTGGTTGAAGGAGAAACAGAACTGATGTGGTCATTTTTAAAGAGGGTGATGACTAGTTATGGAGATGGAAGGTGGCGATAGTGAGTTCTTAAGGGACAAGAACTTGGGTGACGGTTTTCGTGTGTTTTTGAGGAAATCGCTGGATGAGAACAGCAGCTTGATCCGGTTCAGGGAGTGGTCGTTGGTTTCTAGGGTTGTTGGTGTTCAAACATGGAAGAAGATGAAGCTGGGGGGTCGAAGAAGAAGACGTGAAAGGGAGGTCTGTTGGTCGAAAATGGCTGCTACTA
>MU714971.1:21197-39706 GCA_026770625.1 Nicotiana glauca
GGGGGGGGGGGGTGCAAAATTCATGTTCTGCCCATGTATATCAAGTGTATATCTAGTGTATACAGATCTCTCCTCTCCTTTTCCTAAGTCAATATGACATTCCCTAAATAATAGAAGTTGGCAGACAATTTGTGCTTGCTGTTCCAGGCGTGCACTTTCTTGACCCATGCATAGGTAACCCATGATTTGCCCAATTCTTTTGACCAATTTAATAATATCCATGTGTACCTTTTTTGTGGGCATGTGAAGCCATGATTGAAAATACTCTCTAGTGGTTTCTTTTGCCAAAGCTGCGCTCAGCTCTTCATTTAGACTCCCGGGTTATTTAGGTGGGAAAATGGGTTTGTGTATTGGGTCGGATCGATCCGGTTTGGGCTGGGTTGGTATAAGGTAATTAGGCCATTGTATTTGTTCTTTGGGGTGACCCAATGCATCAAGACTAAGTCAATTTCTTTTTACATTTTTCTTTTCTTTTATTTAATTAATTTAAACCCTAAATTAAATTTCTAAATTAATTCAAATTATAAAATTAAACTGATTATTTTACTATAAAGTTTATAAAAATTAATTGATCCTAAATTTAAAGAGAAAAATTAATAATCCAAAATTTTAAAGCTAAGAATGTAAAAATGGGCCATTTTTGTGATTTTTATTTTTTAATAAAGCAACAAACTAATAAATTAATCCTAAAATGTGAACAAATTCTGAATGCAATGCATGGTATTTTTTGGTATTTTTTGATTTTTAATGGAAATTAAATATGCACAATAATGCAAATAATTAACAAAATTCTATGAAAATTCCTATAAATTGCAAAAAATTGGGAAAATTATTTTCTGATATTTTATGGGAGTAATTCATATAGGGCAGAAATCACGTGCTAACAGCTATCCCTCTTTGACTGGAAACGTGAAGCATTTTCGGGTAAAGATAAAGTGAGCGGGTACGAGCGATTTTTGCCCGTTTGAATACTCCGTGGGAAGTATTTTTGAAAGATTTGACCGCACCCTGCTTCCTAGGTTGCCTACATATCCTTGGATATAAAGGAATCAGGTCAGTATAGTTTAGAAATGAGTGAGATGATGGAGTACGCCGAGGTGAAGAGCCGGTCGAGGTGTCGTTCCGCCGAGGTTCCGGTCCGTGGTCCTGATGTTACATCAGAAAATCAAACATGAAAAAGATTAACTAAGCCTGTAAACTATGAGTTACAAGATTCCTATCTATAAGTCTTCTGAAGCTTGATCTTGAGTCTTGTGTGGTTCTTTATGCAGACTTTAGATTTGAACCTTGATGCTTGCTAATTGCATGTGATAGTTCATCCTTCTTCAGCTTTTCGAATCAAGACCAGGTATGCAATGCTTGTGACCTCGGCCATGTCTTGAGCAACCCACATCTCTCATCAACTTCTGTGTTTAGATTAACTTCTCGCCTTTTTTTCTTCTTTCTTTTGACTAACTTTTGTTGATCACCTCGAACTGCTGACTCACATTCTTGATGCGAGCTTCTTTTGTTGCTGACTTGAATGCCTTCTGAAGTGAATTCCCTTTTTTCCAGGTGGGCGCTTGATTACGACAAAACAGACAAAACAAAAGAAATTTTTCTGCTCCAGTTTGCATTAGGAAGATTTGTGAGTTGTTAGCAATATTGTAAACCACTTATACTATTGATGCAATGATGAGAGTAAACTAAAGGCTAGACTAGGATGTGCGTCTCCTAAAACTGACTAAGCTTGCGGAAAATATAAACTAAGCTTGACTAAAATAAAAATTGACCCTATTCTCCAGGCGGGGCCACTGATTTCACTAAAACTAAGCATTGATAATCTTAAGAAAACTAAAAAAATGACACATCTGTTTATCAAATTTAGACTTCCCTTCTTTTTTTTTTATTTAAATTATTATCCTAGGAGAAAGATTCATCAGACTAAGATTTTGATCCTAGGAGAAAGTTCATCAGACTAGGTCTGCTATCTTAGGAGAAAAATTTATCAGACTAAGATTTTTATCCTAGGAGAAAATTCAACAGACTAGGTCTTCTATCTTAGGAGAAAAATTTATCAGATTAAGATTTTGATCCTAGGAGAGAATTCATCAGACTAGGTCCCTTTTTTTTGGTACCTTAGGAGAAAGATTCGTCAGACTAAGATTTTGATCTTAGGAGAAAGTTCATCAGACTAGGTCTTCTATCTTAGGAGAAAAATTCATCAGACTAAGATTTTGATCCTAGGAGAAAGATTCATTAGACAAGGTTTTTTTCTTCTTATCTTAGGAGAAAGATTCATCAGACTAGGTTTTCTATCTTAGGAGAAAGATTCATCAGACTAAGATTTTGATCCTAGGAGAAAGATTCATCAGACTAAGATTTTGATCCTAGGAGAAAATTCATCAAGACTAGGTCCCCTTTTTTTTGTACCTTAGGAGAAAGATTCATTAGACTAAGATTTTGATCCTAGGAGAAAGTTCATCAGACTAGGTCTTCTATCTTGGAAGAAAAAATCATCAGACTGAGATTTTGATCCTAGGAGAAAGATTCATCAGACTAGGTCTTTTTTTCCTTATCTTTATTATCTTAGGAGAAAAATTTATCAGAACAAGATTTCTATCTTAGGAGAAAGAGTCATCAGACTAAGATTGTTATTGGGAGGAAAATCCATCGGACTAGGACTTTTATCCTAGAAGGAAAAAAAATATAAAGATCAATGGCAAGATTTTATGCACAATAGAAAAACAAATAAAGACAAAGATTTGAGAAACTTCCCTTTGTAGTCTCTTCTCTTCTTTTCTTTTCCTTCTCTTTTTTTTGTTTTATTTTTTCTCTTTTTTTTGTTTTTGTTTTTTTGAACCACTTTCCTTGCACTGCTTTGTTTCTATTTCACACAAAGAAAAATTGGTCAGTTTTAAAAATGGTGGTCGGTTTGTGGCCTTGAGTCTTGGGCAGTTTAACTTCTGCTCAATGTCGGTCTCAAAATACTTTTGATCTGCACCAACTCTGATTGTTTTACACCGGTACCATTTGTATTTGCAGTTCAAACAGCCTTATCCCAATTGGAGATCTTTGCTTAGGTGACCTTTTCATACATCTTGAATGACTTCAAGATTTTGAGCAATTTGTCTGTCAGCGAGAATCACCAGTTATCTTTGCTTGCGCCAAGTTGGCTGATAAGAGTGTTTGGGGGGGAGCCTTTGCATGAATCCTCAAGGCATGCTGACAGTAACAACCGAATGTGCTGGCCAAATTTGTTTTGTAAAACTGAAAAGCTGGTAGCAGATGTTGAAATCTTTTCTTGCTTGTGTTTGATAAAGAATGAATCAAAGTGAAGGACACAATGATGCAAAAAAACGAATATTAACAAGAAATGCCCCATGTCGGAAGGACAGAAGGAAGAGTTTTTTTTTATACCGCAACTAGCCTTAATGAGCATGACATGCATTTTGGACTTAACGACCTGATCTATCAAACTGATCCAATATTCCCTTTTTACATTCTTATAACCTTTGGAGTCGGGCTTGTTCATTTCAATTCTTTGCATCAGCTTCACGACTCACTTTCGACAAGTGGTGCCCGAGGGTTTTCACCAACAAGTCTCTCTCATTTATTTATCTCTACTTACCGTCGCCTTATAGTGCCCGCGAAGGTTTTTACTAGTAAGACTCTCATTGTTCTTTTTCTTTGTCTTCTTGTGTGAGAAACATGATAGTGTTTTATGTCGCGTGACAACTGTTGCTCATTGCATGCATCTCATGGCATTCTTGAAGGTTGATCTGCATGTCTTTATTTGGAAGGCTTTTGGATATGGTTAGGAAGAAAGGCCGGCGTGGGGCTCAAAACAGACTAAAGATGACGAGGTTGTATACTTACAACTTTTGGAATCGACTCTTTTAAAAAATAAAATAAAATTTTTGCCCCAGTTTCAGTTAATGGGGATTTTTTGAATTTTTTTTTTGAATTCTTATTGGGTTGGACGGAACCGTGAGGCTGCCTACATATCCTTATTTTTTAAGGAATCAGGTCGAACGTAGTTCAAACATATGACCTAACTATTTTTCATCTTTCTCTCTTTTGTTTTTCTTATTCTTTTCTCTTTTTTTTTCTTTCAAAACAAATTGCCCTAGCTTCTATTTTCTGGGGGCATGGACCTTCGACTATTTTTTTTTTCTTCAGTTGAACTTTTAAGAATTGCCCCAGTTTGTATTCTTGGGACATGGACTCTTTTTTTTTTCTCTCTTTTTTTTTTAACTCTTGATTCCAAAATAGGGTGGTCAAAGAAAAGAAATACAGGCTCTAAAGGGGTAGCGAAGGATATAAAGCGTTTGGGTAGCAGAAAAAGGGCCTCCCAACCTCGAGAACGCAAACATAGTATCTTTTCGCGATCACATCATTGACGAACATATCTGTCTTCTTAGTGTATCGTGGTCACTAGACACTTTTCATCCCTTACTTTTCAACAGACTTCAATTGATTAAACATCCTCAAGCCCGATCTTCACAATGATTTGAAGGTAAATTTTACTCGACCTTAATTTCAAAGTATTTCAACTCTTTATTCATCCTCAAAAGTGGCTTTTTTCAGTTATCCAATTCCAGCTTAAGTCAGTTTTCTAAGATCTAGCTAAAAATTTCGCATGCATGTCATGTCATTAGAACTAGCGTAAAAAGAACTATGCACAAAATGGATACCAAATGACTATTGTTTTTTGTGAATAAAGGAAGGCAGTGTGCTATAACACAAAAAGAAGAAGAAAAGATGACAAAATAAACTACCATGGCTAAATGAGGAGTGACTTTCCAGTTACTAAGCAACATCTTAGCCACACATTCGCACATCAATATTACTACAACATTTGACCATTTTGATTGCTTTGGATTCTACACTCGAATTTTGACAATCATCCCAAGCAGCCCATATTTTATTGCTCAAATCTGATAAAGTCAACCTCATATTTGCCTCCATTTTAATTTTTCGCCGCCAACTTGCCAACTTGCTTTTTCGTGACCTTGGATCAACAACAATGGTACTTGTTCCATTGATTGAGAAGATGTTTTTATTTCTGAGAGATCTTGAATTATTTTTGTGACTCGCCATTGCAAACCAACAAACCGACCACCTTTCACTTGCTTTTATTTCAAAACAACAAGCATGTTAGAATGAACACTCTTTTTTTTCTCTCTTTTTTTTTTGGTTTTTTTTGGCTTTTTTTTTGGTTTTAACCATTCGATCGAACCTGATGTGGGTTGCCTACGTATCATGTGGGAACATGAATCAGATCTCGCGTAGTTCGGGAAGATTAGAAATAAAGAAGATAAACTAACTTTTTTTTTTGAACTTTTCCGAAAGAAAGACTTAAAAAGAAGAAATAAAAAAAATATTTTTGGATTTTAATTTTTCTTCAGCATTTTTGTACAGAAAGACTTCTAAAGAAGAAAGATTTTTTTTTATTTTCCAATTTTTTTGAATTTCGACTTTTTCCTTTTTTTTTTTTGGAATTTTGAAAGAAAATATTTTTGGAATTTTTTTAGTTTTGAATTTATGAAAGAGATGCTTCTAAATAAAAAAAAAAATTTAATCTTGAATTTTCTTTTCAATTTTTGAAAGAACGAAAATATTTTTGGATTTTGAGAAGAAATTAACAGAAAATATTTTTGTATATTTTTTAAAATTGGGGTGTAAAGAAAGACTTTTTAAAGAAGCAAGTAATGGAAAAATATATTTGGATTTTTTGAAAATGGTGGGCCGGAACCAATGAGGTTTGCCTACGTATCTCACATCTGGTGAGAATCAGACCCGCGTAGTTCGCCAAACAAAACCAACTGTATTTTTTAAAAACAGAACCTTTTCCTTCTCTCTCTCTCTCTCTCTATATATATATATATATTTCTCTCTCTCTCTCTCTCTCTCTCTCTCTCTCTATATATATATATATATATATATATATATATATATTTTCTTCTTCTTTTATATCTTGATTTTTCCCAAAAAGAGTAATTGTTTCCCTCATTTTTTTAATTTATTTTTTTAATTCTCCCCTCATTCTTCAAAAGCTGATCAACTTGCAACTCCGAAGCGAATGAATGCACAATTAGCAAGTAAGATGCATCAGGAAGGTCTTTTTCATTTTGGTGCACCTGTCCTAGACAGACTCAACACCTGTGTTGAGTCCCCTGAGTCAAATACACATAATGCAAATAAAGCGAACCTATTAGGGATATCTGGCATGAGGTTCGTTATTATAGGTTTAAATCTTATTGGAGAAAGTATCTAGACTGGATTACTCGAGCGGACAACTCGAACCGAGGAGGGTCAGCGTACCGATAGCATTGCTTTCCGGCTTAATTAGTGGTGCTCCCCGCCTAAAATAGGTGTGACTAAAATACTTCAGCGGGTGACAAGCACCTCAGCTATCTCAAAGAAAGCGGACTATGTCAAGCAAATGCTCAATTTTAATTTCAAGAAGACTCAGAGGGGGTGTGCGAGAAGACAGGTTATATGCACAGTTCAAAAATTAACAAAGCGGTAAAAAATAACATTTAACACATTAGGCCCAAACACGTAATAAAAATTAGATAATAAATAAAGCCAAATGAAAATTATTCCAAGCTCGAATTTCTAACCCTGAACCAGTGGTTCTGGGTTATCTTCCCGAGCGGAGTCGCCCGAGCTGTCACACCTCCTTTTTATACACTCGAAAGGGTATAAGGGAGTTTTTTCTAATTTAAGTGACAATCGAAATGGGATTAATTATTCAATTCAGAGTCGCCACTTGGGATAGTTTATTTGGTGTCTCAAGTCACCGATTTATTTTAAATCCTAAATCGAGGAAATTTGGACTTTCCTTTTGAAGTCTGCGGACCAGAAATTCTGAATAAAGAATTCTGTTAACCCGAGGGAAGGTGTTAGGCACCCCCCTCATTTCGTGGTTTTAGCACTTTCGCTTTAAACTATTATAATTGGCCTATTATTTGATTTTAATACATATTTTAGCCTATGGTATATTTTAACTTATCAACCGCTTTTAATTAATTTTAGGAAGATTCAACGTTATCTAAAATACGTCTTGAACCACGCCACATGAAATGTACCCCCGGTCCACAACACATTTTATTTAACGTTATTGAGAATTAGAGTTGGGTCACATGAAATGCACACCCGAGTTCAGGAAGGTAAATTATTAAAATAACGCGCCTAAAGCAACTACGCATTTTTAACTTTGCGAGGGCCATGAAAATTCGCTACATGGCGCCTCGAATTCTAAAGGAAAAGCATTCAACTAAATGAACTACGGATATTCATATTTAACTAATTAGGGATTAAGTATCACAACTACGTCACGGGAAAAGTACCCGTGACCATGATAATTTTTATTCTAATTTTGACAATTTGGCATTAATTAAAAGAGATAGAACGATGCTAACTTCATTCAATATTCAAACACTCTTTAACTTTACCATAGAAAAAAAAAACAGTTTCCCTTTCTAATTAACATATATCACAAAACCTTAACAAGCACGTCTTAATCCAAATGATAAGAACTGGATATTAAGCCACCATGTTATGACTTCAATAAAGCTTAAAATGAAAAGGACATTGAAACAAGCAAATTCCACTAGAAACATTAACACAGACGTATTCAATAAACGTGATAGACATTCAAACAACATATACTGTGGAGCAATACAACAAAAGCACTGATACTAACCAGAAAAAGAGACGGACCTTTGAAATTTTGAGTTCTACAGCCAGAAAATCACGCAATAAACTAGATCCAGATGGAACCTTGCGCGAGTTTGAACCACAACTCCAACTGATTTTTCAATTCAAATGCTCCGGACGTTTTGAAGCTCACGAACAACAGGAATGCAACCCGAACCTCGGCAGGCGACGGACTAGTCGAGCTTCGTCGGAGAAAACTCAAATCGCGCCGACGAACCCTAACTCTACATCTGTCACGACCCAAAATCCACTAAGGATCGTGGTGGCACCGGACACCGATGTCAGGCAAGCCAACTAGAATACCTAATTAAATCCCCGTTATAACAATTTTGGAAACATTTCTTTTATACATTTTAAACAAGACTCAGTGTATTCCTCCGAATTAAATAATGAAATATTTAAACAACTTTTAAGATTTCCGAATCAATCTAATTACATCCCCAGAACCCGGTGTCACAAGTGCATGAGCAACTATCGATAAGGAAAATAAAATACAACCTCTGTCCGAAATACAGTGGATAGGGAACAAATAATAAAAATGCTGAAGGGAACTATACTAGATGCGGGTCGTCTCGAACAATGTAGCTCACCTAGTCCCAGAGTCATCCATGCTGCAATGCCTAGTAAGCTGCTAGAGGTAAATATGCCTGTGCACAAAAATGCACAGAAGTGTCTCAGTAAGTATCCCGCCTAATGTCGAAGGGGTAGAGACGAGATGGCCAACTCCGACACTCACTAGAGGTCAATTAACAATATTCTAGAAATGCGAAGAAAATCATGGATTTAACAGGTAAACACCTTCAACAATTAAGCAAGGGCTTCCAAGGTTTATTCTTTATTATCTCATCAATTTATATCAAGCCACGAAGGGCCAAATCCACATTTACAATTCTCAAGCGACAAATAACATGCGCAAATCACACCGAGGCGACGACCCGATCCAACAGAAATGTAAACTGTGCACTGCCGAGGATCGAACGGCACGATCCAGAGATGCATCTATTACCCCGCTCGCGAATCATCCATGCGACGCGGTCAACATAAAATAAACAATCACCCTACTCGCGAATCATCCATGCGACGCAGGTACACATAATATACATGCTCAAATAGCCAATTAGAATTTTATCGGGGAATAATTATCCACATAAAACCAATTCTCTATTTAACAATTAAGGAAATGATATTTAATCTCTTTTTAAATTCGTTTACTAATCAATGGTGATTTAAACAATTCAAGTCATCAATGGGTTCATAATTAATCCAAGTATAACATGCTGATGGGTCCTAACTACCCGGACAATAGCATAATAGTAGCTACGCACGGACTCTCGTCACCTCGTGCGTAGGTAGACCCCACATATAGGAGCACATAATCAATTATTTCACCTATGGGGTAAATTCCCCCTCACAAGATTAGAAAGGAGACTCACCTCGCTCCGAAGAGTCAGAACCGACATTTCTACATTCTTCCGAAGACTTGCACCAACGCACAATGCTCCAAAACTAGCCAATTAACAACAAACTAATGAGAACATGCTCAAATACTTGTTAACAATTCAAATTATACAAATTCCCAACTTCGCTTAGTGAAATGACAAAAATGCCCTCGGGCCCACGTGCCCGGATTCCAAAATTTCTCGAAGATAAAGGTTACCTATGACCTCACGAACTCAAATATATGATTTTCTCTTAGTTCCCCACTCAAAATCATGGTCAAAAATCCAAGAACACTAATTTCCTAGGTCTTCCTCTAACCCTCAATTTTCTACCCATTTTCATACTAAAATCTATACATAATTAATGTATTTAACTCAAAATGATGGGGATATCTTACCTTAATATTGACGACAAAATTCGTCTCTTGAAGCTCCCCAAAAATCGCCCAAGCCATGAAGAAATGGGAGAAATGAACTCAACCCACGATTTAAATTAACCTTACTGCTCCAGCAATTTTCGCTTCTGCGGAAACACTCCCGCTTCCGCGGTCCCGCTTTTGCGGAAAATATTCCGTTTCTGTGGTCCTTGGGCTTCAGCCCATTTTCGCTTCTGCGATAAGCCAACCTCTTCTGTGGTTCCGCATCAGCGGATCAAGGGCCGCTTCTGTAGTCCTGGCTGCCCTCACACTCGACCGCTTCTGTGGCTTCCTCCTCGCTTCTGCGGGGCCGCTTCTGCTGTCCCATTTCTGCTGAAGCGGAAATACCAGATACCAGCTGCTTCAGTTCTTTTTAAATTCCAAGTTTTGATCTGTTAACCACCCGGAATCCACCCGAGGCCCCCGAGACCCCAACCAATCATACCAACCAATTCCAAAATAAATTACGGACCTGCTCGAGACCTCAAATCACATCAAACAATGCTAGAATCATCAATCGACCTCCAATTCAAGCTTTATGAACTTTGAACTTCCCAACTTCTACTTCCAATGTTTAAACCTATCAAATCATGTCTGATTGACCTCAAATTTTTGCACACAAGTCATATTTGACATTACGAACCTACTCCAACTTCCGGAATCGGATTCTGACCCCGATATCAAAAAGTCCCCTTCCGGTCAAACTTCTCAAAACCTTAAATTTTCTATCTTTAGCCAAATGGCTTCAAAATGACCTACGGACCTCCGAATTCACTTCCGATCGCGCTCCTAACTCCATAATTACCATACGGAGCTACTCCCAGTCTTAAAATTCCAAACGGACATCAATAACACTGAAATGCACTCCAAGCCATACTTAAGAAATTTCTTCCAAAATGCTAACTTCCACAATAGGCGCCAAAATGCTCCCGAGTTATCCAAAACCCGAACCGGGAATACGCCCAAGTCCGATATCATCATACGAACCTGCTGGAACCTTCAGATCCCGATTCCGAGGTCGTTTACTCAAAATCCAATCCTAGTTCATTCTTTCAACTTTAAGCTTCTCAAATGAGAATTTTCATTTAAATTTAACTCCGATCTTCCTGAATTTAAATTCCGACCATGCGAACAAGTCACAATACCTGAAATGAAGCTGCTCATGGCCTCAAACCACTGATCGACACGCTAGGGCTCAAAATGACTGGTCGGGTCGTTACATTCTCTCCCACTTAAACATACGTTCGTCCTCGAACGTGCTGAGAACTATACGAAAGTAGTCTGAAATCACTGTTTAGCACCTCATGCACCTTCCCGTGCTACCACAACTTAGCTGGGCCCATTAGCTCTATAAATTCTGAAGATATTCCCTTTTATTCAAGCAAATAAGCCTTAGAGCCCGATTCCAACATCCGAAATCCTACGCCAGGCCCGTTCCCAACACACGACCACCATATCAATCACTACACGCTGTACTCAAACATGACTGCATAACTTTGCTGGATTCTTACTTTGCAACGCTTAGTCCACAGGACCACAATAGCCTTTTTCTGATCAACTTGGTCAAAATCCTACTAATCTAATGTTCCCATTGCACCCCATGATATATACATGTCTTACTCTATCCTTTACCATACCTCCAGGGTGGAAGAGATGTACCAACATTCATAATCGACTGCCGTGTCAACAAAACATTAGGTCTGTACTCCTGACAAAACCTTTACCTCGTTCTGAACCCAATAATGATCTTATCTCCATAACATACCTCATACAACTGGATTGCATAGAATCCTAGATCAAGAGACCTCATCTCATCCAATACAACTGCTTAGGCAATAAGTCACCCCAGAAATTGTTAGAATCTCATATGATGCCACAATGTGCCAATAGACCACCAAATTCAAACGCGATACGAAAGAAAAATGAACTCTAGAAGGAAGTACCTAACTCCCGCACTACTACGGACTTTCCTTAGAAAATAGGAAGCAGAACATACAAAAATAGCATATAGAAAACTACACTCACATCACACTGTTGCGGCGTGCAACCCGATCCATATAGCATAACCATGGCGGCGTGCCATCCGATCCTCACGATATAAACATGGCGGCGTGCCACCCGATCCTCACAATATAACCATGGCGGCGTGCCACCCAATCCTCATAATATAACCATGGCGGCGTGCCACCCGATCAACATGTAGAACTCACATAAGGAGATGCACATCGAGCTAATTTTCTCGTTGCAATAAAGTACCGAATCTAGGTCACAAGCACGCTAAGTGCATAATGCCATCCCTGAGGGTACATATAGCGCGATAAGCTACAAAACTCAAGCAAAACTGAGATGCGGTATACAATCTGAATCTCAAGAGCTATCTTGCTCATAATATGGCATCGCAACGCGGAACCTCAACACATAAGAATTTATTAAGCCGTCTCACAACTCATACGGTGCAATACATCATTACCTGGAATAGCTGATGATAAAATAACACCTCGACTGTTCCTCCATAGGGAACGCTAACTGAAACGAACACAACTAGCATGATATAAAGCCCTGTTCACAAATAAATCAATCCACCGATCTCAAGCCGATTTCTGATTGCACCAACTTGGATAATAACCTTTCAAAGGTCCACAGTAACCCCCTTTCCTCATAACACATAAAAACAACCATCATGACCGGAGCAACCTCCTCAGTTCATAACCTAATATACAAAGTGCCCTCCAGGCATAAATTCTCAAATTAATGATATTACCACAATCCTCCTACTTGGTTTAAATATTTAGCCAATCAAGTGACTATATGTCACACTTATACAATCTTCCCGTGGGACACGCTCCCACAATCTTCCGAAATAAATAACGGGTCCGCACATCTAAACCGTCAGATGCACTAACGCTGAAAAGTGATGTAGAATCCTTAACAGGATACAAAACCTCCTCCACAACACATCGATCTCAGGTACACTGAGGAAAATACCAATTTACTCTAATCATTCAACACTTTCCTTGCTCATCCGAGCCCGTGACATCCTTGTCAACACTGAACTGCAACCTTGATCATCACTTCGTATTTCCATGCTACTCACTGCACCCAACATGCCGACATACGATAGAACACGATTTTTATCGTAACTCCGAAATCATTAATATTTTAACACTTCATCATATACGAACTTTTCACTTAACTCACTTTAGCAGAATTATAGCAACACACAGGTAAAATTCCATAACCGTAGAATATGCAAATCTGCAAGTAGTGGTCTAAGCTACCATAGCCCTTCCGGAATCCGCTTCCACTTAACAATCCATAACAGAAGAATGCTTCTAAATAACATCAATTACTGCGGCTGGCAAGCCTCACACGTACCGCCACAAATCATACACATAACTTGATCACGCGGAATAAACTGATCGCTGGCCCCAATATGCCAATTCAACTATGGCTAATCATTCTGCCTTCTTCCAGTTTATCCTTGCTTGCCTTAGAAGTAATACTAACTCCATTCAACACATAACATACTCCATCTACACTCACCCCGAGTGACCTTGAATCACGAGACCAGGTTGTCTCAATTCCCACGAACTATTTCATAACACCCAAATACTACACCACAAGCCAAACATCCCGGAACATTCTGTGTCTCTTCTCATAAACTGCTACAAAGCTTGATTCTTAATTGTATTTATAGGCTCGACATCATTAGGCACCACACTTTACCTCTTGAATTCACTAGGATTGTTACTGAGAGCCACCCGCTCTGACTTAGTCCCGAATTTAATCCACTTTATAAATCTTATGACACACGAATACCCTCTCGAAGAAGCACCCGGCGAAATCACTTCCTCTAAAACCTGCATCTATACGAGGCATAAATCCTGAATCTCTTCCCAAGTTTGAACATGAGCCAACAAGGCCAACCATGTCATGCATTCCACAATTCATCTACTCAATTCACCCCTTATGGTCCTTTTCCGTAGCTAAGATAACCCATCAAGGTATTAATAATTGGAAACCTCGCAAGTAGCTAACCATGCAACCCAATCTTAGGCGGTGGGACTCTCCCACTTAGCTTGAATCCACTATTACACAACTCTGGGACTCACCAGACTCCTTTATCTCTTGTTGACATAACCTTGCGCAATCATCCGCCGCAAATTCTCCGGATCTTTCTGTAATTCCCCATCTTTCATATTCTGAATCATCATCCACATTTGCACGACCGATCTCTTTGTTGGATAACCAATATAATTCTTTGCAGAAGCTTCGGCAACCACGCGACCGCTAATCCGTTCATGGGAAATAACTTGCCTGCATAAATCACTTCCCGACACCTTTCAAATGCTGCTACACGGGATGCAATCACTATGACATCAAAACCAAATCCGGAGTCCAAGCTCACTCTCTAGCTGCACCAGCCCGTTCACTCCTCGTGAACATTAATTAAATATGCGGCAACACCTTTCCAAATTCAGAGTTATGCTGTGTCCTTCTTCATTTCGAGTAGCTCCTTTTCATCACACCAAATCTCCTGCCGCATAACCACCCCATGCTTAGAATTTAAATCTACAGACTTCCATTGCCCATCGCTAAAATCCCAGGTCCTTCCAAACTATCTTTAGGCGCGTAGTCATCCTACTACTAGGCCCTATACAGCTCCGCCACTCTCCCATTTTGGCCAAACTCGCTCCTTTAATTAGCTACTCGACCTACGCTTCTTATACCTAGCCCTTTAGAAGTTCCAAACTCCGCCTGACACTTCCCACATGTTTTCTCATCTTTTGCTGCTCAGTTGTTGCCTTAATAAAATATATCTTCCTGGAACTTGAATCCACAATTTGTTACTGACTTTAAACTTTTTCGAAGGTCGTCTTTCTCGAACTGTCAACATTTGAAATACTGATTCAATCCTAAACCACCGCACCATGCGATATTTGACAGTCATAACTCCAATATTATTTCACAATATCCTGCCATAAAGGCGATTTGTAGCAGATTATAACATCGACAAACATAGTACGTACAATTAGGACAACAACACCCCAATGTAGAGGAGAACTCCACCACGCTTGCAAATACTAGGTCTCATTACTTCCACCAGTCCACATCTGAAAATTCGTAGTCAGACTGCCTTTCCCCGACCGGGAATAAAATATTGAATCCCTTGATTACACACTGAGTAAACCTCCCTTCAATTCATTCACTGCCCCGACACGTGGGCGAACGTCCCACCATCACAACAAAGCTGCGGAATAATTGTTCATAAGCATCACGGCAACCTGTGCCTAGCCTCAAGGCTCTTAGAAGTTCTGTTACAGAGCTGAAACAATAGAATACCCCTCCATAATGCGACTATAATAGTCCAATCAACTATACCAGGAGAATCATCCCGCACCACATTTGTAGTGCCATTACAATCCTTCAATTTTTGATTTATAACAAGCGCTCGCGTAAGATTGAATAGGAAGAAATCAAAGGCATAAGCCTCAAAGGAATTGAACCGCACGATAAGGAAATCAAGAAGGGAAGTACTCCTAACAGCCTTGTAGCCTCCCGAGAATAAGTAAAAACGTCTCCGTACCGATCTGCGAGACTCTACTACATTTGCTCATGACTCGTGAGACCGACGGGAACCTAGTACTCTGATACCATGTTGTCACTCCCAAAATCCGCTTAGGGTCGTGGTGGCGCCGGACACCGATGTCAGGCAAGCCAACTGGAATACTTAATTAAATCCTCGTTATAGCAATTTTGGAAACATTTCTTTTATAAAATTTAAACAAGACTCAGTATATTCCTCCGAATTAAATAATGAAATATTTAAACAACTTTTAAGATTTTTGAATAAATCCAATTACATCCCCAGAACCTGGTGTCATAAGTGCATGAGCAACTATCGATAAGGAAAATAAAATACAACCTCTGTCCGAAATACAGTGGACATGGAACAAATAATAAAAATGCTGAAGGGAATTATACTAGCTGCGGTTCGTCTCGAACAATGCAGCTCACCTAGTCCCAGAGTCATCCATGCTGCTACGCCCAGTAAGCTGCTAGAGGTAAATATGCTTGTGCAACAAAAATGCACAGAAGTGTAGTATGAGTATGTAATCAACATGTACTCAGTGAGTATACCGCCTAATCTCGAAGGGGTAGAGACGGTATGGCCAACTCCGGCACTCACTAGTGGTCAATTAACAATATTCTAAAAATGCTAGAAAAATCATGGATTTATAAAGTAGTTCAAACTCGCGAAGCCAGAAAACAAGTAAACACCTTCAACAATTAAGCCAGGGCTTCCAAGGTTTATTCTTTATTATCTCATCAATTTATATCAAGCCACAAAGGGCCAATTCCACATTTACAATTCTCAAGTGACAAATAACATGCGCAAATCACACCGAGGCGAAGGCCCGATCCAACAGAAATGTAAATTGTGCACTGCCGAGGGTCGAACAGCACGAATCGTAGATGCATCTATCACCCTGCTCGCGAATCATCCATGCGACGCGGTCGACATAAAATAAACAATCACCCTGCACGCGAATCATCCGTGCGACACAGGTACACATAAGATACACAATCACCCTGCTCGCGAATCATCCATGCGACGCAGGTACACATAATATACATGCTCAAATAGCCAATTAGAATTTTATCGGGGAATAATTATCCAAATAAAACCAATTCTCTGTTTAACAATTCAGTAAATGATGTTTAATCTCTTTTTAAATTCGTTTATTAATCAAAGGTGATTTAAACAATTCAAGTCATCAATGGGTTCATAATTAATCAAAGTATAAGATGCTGATGGGTCCTAACTACCCGGACAATAGCATAATAGTAGCTGCGCATGGACTCTCGTCACCTCGTGCGTACGTAGCCCCCACATATAGGAGCACATAATCAATTATTTCACCTATGGGGTAAATTCCCCCTCACAAGATTAGAAAGGAGACTCACTTCGCTCCGAAGACTCATAACCGGCATTTCTACATTCTTCCGAAGACTTGCACCAATTCACAATGCTCTAAAACTAGCCAATTAACGACGAACAAACGAGAACATGCTCAAATACTTGTCAACAATTCAAATTATAAAAATTCCCAACTCCGCTTAGTGAAATGACAAAAATGCCCTCGGTCCCACATGCTCGGATTCCAAAATTTCTCGAAGATAAAGGTTACCCATGACCTCACGAACTCAAATATATGATTTTCTCTTAGTTCCCTACTCAAAATCATGGTCAAAAATCCAAGAACACTAATTTCCTAGGTCTTCCTCTAACCCTCAATTTTCTACCCATTTTCATACTAAAATCCATACATAATTAATGTATTTAACTCAAAAGTGATAGGGATAACTTACCTTAATATTGACGACAAATATCCTCTCTTGAAGCTCCCCAAAAATCGCCCAATCCATGAAGAAATGGGAGAAATGAACTCAACCCACGATTTAAATCAACCTTACTGCTCCAGCAATTTTCGCTTCTGCAGAAACAATCCCGCTTCCGCGGTCCCACTTTTGCGGAAAATATTCCGCTTCTGCGGTCCCTGGGCTTTAGCCCATTTTCGCTTCTGCGATAAGCCAACCGCTTCTCCGGTTCCGCATCAGCGGATCAAGGGCCACTTCTATGGTCCTGGCTGCCCTTCCACTCGATCGCTTCTGCAGGGCCGCTTCTGCGGTTCCATTTCTGTAGAAGCGGAAATACCAGATACCAGCTGCTTCAGTTCTTCTTAAATTCCAAGTTTCGATCCGTTAACCACTCGGAATCCACCCGAGGCCCCCAGGACCCCAACCAATCATACCAACCTATTCCAAAACACAATACGAACCTTCTCGGGGCATCAAATCACATCAAACAATGCTAAAATCATCAATCGACCTCCAATTCAAGCTTTATGAACTTTGAACTTTCCAACTTCTACTTCCGATGTTTAAACCTATCAAATCATGTCTGATTGACCTCAAATTTTTGCACACAAGTCATATTTGACATTACGAACCTACTCCAACTTCCGGAATCAGATTTCGACCCCGATATCAAAAAGTCCCCTTCCGGTCAAACCTCTCAAAACCTTCAATTTTCTATCTTTAGCCAAATGGCTTCAAAATGACCTACGGACCTCCGAATTCACTTCCGATCGCGCTCCTAACTCCAGAATCACCATATGGAGCTACTCCCAGTGTCGAAAAATGGACATCGATAACACTAAAATGCACTCCAAGCCAAACTTAAGAAATTTCTTCCAAAATGCTAACTTCTACAATAGGCGCAAAAATGCTCCCGGGTTATCCAAAACCCAAACCGGGCATATGCCCAAGTCCGATGTCATCATACGAACCTGTTGGAACCTTTAGATTCTGATTCTGAGGTCGTTTACTCAAAAATCCAATCCTAGTTTGTTCTTTTAACTTTAAGCTTCTCAAATGAGAAATTTCATTTAAATTTAACTTCGATCTTCCTGAATTTAAATTTCGACCATGCAAACAGGTCACAATACCTGAAATGAAGCTGCTCATGGCCTCAGACCACTAAACGACGCATTAGGGCTCAAAACGACCGGTCAGGTTGTTACAACATCGACCCGGAGAAACATGAAGCTCAGAGAGCTGACTGTAATTGAAACTTGGTGTGTTTTGGTTGAAGGAGAAACATAACTGATGTGGTCATTTTTGAAGAGGGTGATGACTGGTTATGGAGATGGAAGGCGGCGATAGTGAGTTCTTAAGGGACAGGAACTTGGGCGACGGGTTTCGTGTGTTTTTGAGGAGTTCGCTGGATGAGAACAACATCTGGATCTGGTTCAGGTAGTGGTCGTTGGTTTCTAGGGTTTGGTGTTTAAACATGGAAGAAGATGAAGCTGGGGGGTCGAAGAAGAAGACGTGAAAGGGAGGTCTGTTGGTCGAAAATGGCTGCTACTTCATCTTTTAGGTC
>MU714973.1:2997-28144 GCA_026770625.1 Nicotiana glauca
ATATATACACAAGGGCAATGGAAATAACAACAGAAAACATCAAATAAAACTGGGAAGGGGCATGCTCGGGGGGATACAGTGAAAACAGATCAACGGATATAACAGCGAAACTACATCAATACTATGACTCATATAAGTGGTCGGCGTGCCACACAACCCCATAGTATATATTTATATGTGGACGGCGTGCCATACGATCCCATTTCATAATTCATAAGTGGACGGCGTGCCACACGATCCCATTTCATAATTCACAAGTGGACGGCGTGCCACACGATCCCATTTCATAATTCATAAGTGGACGGCGTGCCACACGATCCCATTTCATAATTCATAAGTGGACGGCGTGCCACACGATCCCATTTCACAATGAATAATACATATAATCTTTCTAAAGGAGGCCCCATTAAGGGAATTCAACAACATAACGATTTAACCTGGCAAGGGTACAACTAACAACCCAAATATCCCGGCAAGGGAGAGTACATATAGTGCTTAAATCCCGACAAGGGAGCAACAACAATAATAGACTACGCGTCCCGGCAAGGGAATAATCACAACACTTCTTCTTTTAATCACTTCTTTCTCAATTATCAATTTCTAGTTCAAGCCAATACTCCAATAATATACCAATCACAATTCTTCCTCAACCATTCACATTATATGAAACTTATCAATTAAATAAGGAGGATGTATCACAAAATCCGAGTCAAACACAATTAAGACTCACGATCATGCTAGACTCCGGTGCATAGATAATCGTCACCATGCCTATACACCGTACTCGACATTTAGCAGTTAGCAAATAATATCCTAGTCATATTCCCTCAAGCCAAAGTTAGAACAAACACTTACCTCGGTCCGAGAATAGCAATCAACTCTCTAATACCGCCTTTCCTCTACAATCCGACTCCGAAACAATGGTATCTAGGCATAATTAATTCAATATTATCAATAAAGGCTTAAAAACATAATCTCATAGCCTAGAAATGAATTTCCTAACATCCTTCCAAAAATACCAAAATTCGACACCGGGCCCACATGATCCAAACACGAGGCTCGGACCAAAACCTAGTCATCCATAACCCCACGAGTTCAAATATATAATTTGTCTTAAGATTCGACCCCAAATTGAGGTTGAATCACCCAAAATTCTCAAAACCCTAACTCTACCCAAAACCCATTATTTTCTACTTTGATTTCATGATTTAGAGCTAGGAAATTAGTGATTAGTTGAAGAAATTAAGAGGGAATGAAGTTAGGAACACTTACCTATGAAATTATGGAGGAAAAGGTTCTTCAAACTTGTCTATGGAGGGTGAAGGAGAAGATTTGTATGAAAATAATGAAGAAATCCTGTGTTAAGTGTTCTTTTTTTAAGAAAAATTCACTGAACGTTTTTACCCTTCGCGATCACGAATAAGAGGATGCGTTCGCGATGAAGAGAAACTGGGGGCATCGTGTTTGCGATGGGTGTGATGCGAGTGCGAAGAGTAAGCTGGTGGGGGCCCTGGGAGTTGGTCTACGCGAGCGCGAGAAAGCAAACGCAAATGCGGTGAAGGGTTTGAATGAACTACGCGATCGCATGAAGTGAGCCGCGAATGCGTAAGAGGGGAACACCAAAGCACTGCGAACGCGAGCCTGGGCCGCGTTCGCGAAGAACAAAATGTCTGTGAAAAAATGTAGCAAAATCTGATCCTTTCCTAAGTGTAAAAACACCCCGAACCACCTCCAATTCACTCCCGAGCCCTCGGGGCTCCTAACCAAACACACACACTAACTCAATAATACCCTACGAACTTACTCGAATGATCAAACCGCCAAAATAACATCAAAATCATTGAATCAAGCCCCAAATTCATCATTTTCATTTCAAACTTCCTACACTTCCAACTTTAGATAATTAGGTCCGAAACACATTAAACGACGTCCGATTTCAACCAAACTTCACAGAAAGCGCTTAACATATATTTAAGACCTGTACCGGGCGCCGGAACCAAAATACGGGCCTGATACCAATATTTTCTAACTCATTTTCATTTCAAATTTTTATATCATTTTCAGAAAAACAATTTCTTTCAAAAATTAATTTCTCGGGCTCGGGACCTCGGATTTCGATTCCGGGAATACGCCCGAGTCCCATATTTTTCTACGGACCCTCCGGGACTTTCACATCACGGGTCCGAGTCTGTTTACCCAAAACGTTGACCAAAGTCAACTTTAATCATATTAATATCAAAATTCTTCAAAAAAATTTTCACAGAATCCACATGTTTTAACATAAAGGCTTTCCGGATACGCTCCCGGACTGCGCACGCAAATTGAAACAATTAAAAGTGAGGTTTTCAAGGCCTCGGAAGCACGGAACGAATGAGGAAATATTTGATGACCCTTTGGGTCGTCACAGAAATTTGGGATTGAGAGATAGAAGAGACGTAGAGAGAATTCTCAATTCTTTGCAACAACATCCAATCCACAAAACTATGTATGAAAATTCCGTTTCTCTGTAAAAACAAATTCCAATCAAACAACGTATGAAGATATATAGAGAAAGGAAATGTTAATGCGTGATTTGCGTTGTGGAAGATCTGGAAGAATATTTAATTCCCCAATTTTAGCGTGCCTAAATAAGGAAGCCTACAACTACAATGATTCCTTATTTAATAAATTGTCTATATTTTGTAGAAATACTATTAGCACGGCAGGTAATATGCAAACTATGAACATATTTGATAATATAGTTTCCTATATAGTATAAGAACGGAAATTTTCCTTCTTAATAAGCACCCATTTTTTCCTTTTCTTGAGGACTTTTAGAAAAAAAGGTTTTAAAAAAAAATTATTTTGAAATAAAACTTGTGAAAACAAGTTTAGATAGTTGTACTTCTTTTGAAGATTCATGAGTGCTTTCTAAGTAGAAGAAGAACTTATGTTATTATTATTTTTTCTTAAGACACTTGTACTACTTCTTCAAAACAAACAATAAAATCATAATGAGTGTTTTTCTCACAAAAGAGATCTGGGCATGGTAATGTATACTCAAATAGTGCACCTACCCTAGGGGACAAAGAGGGTGTTTCCGGTACTACTTCTTCAATAAATATTTTTCTTAACTTTTGCAAAAACTTTAAAAAAAATTTATATCTAAAATACATGTTTTATCTTTATGCTAATGCTCACATTACATATAAAAAACTTGAGAGATTTACAGGTATATACAAAGTAAAATTCATATTTATAATTAACTAATAACACAATTCAATTTC
This sequence comes from Nicotiana glauca, assembly GCA_026770625.1. NCBI lineage: Eukaryota > Viridiplantae > Streptophyta > Magnoliopsida > Solanales > Solanaceae > Nicotiana > Nicotiana glauca. The sequence continues at coordinate 6,264 of MU714973.1, forward strand.
AAAACATAACAACAATTACTAAATTTATATAACCTCCAATACATTCTAACAAATTACGAATTTTGGAGATCTTCTCTTTCTTCTCATATTTCTTTTCACAAACCTTAATTGTTGTTGTTGTTGTTATTGTTGTTGTTGACGATAAAGAGTTTTTCTCGTTCGTGAGAATTCGTTGCTTCTCCAGAAAATCATTGGAGTTATATTCGTTGTTAGGGTTTTTTCATCGATGTTTTGATCGTTGTTCGTTGTTACTTCAACTTTGCCAAATCTCTCTCCCATAGCTTTCTCAACTTCTTCTCTATATGTAAACCTTTGTCATTGTATGCCATATGTATGTCAACGTACGAATACAATATATACCTGGCATACATTGATATACATATTATATACGTTATATATGTCACTTGTATGTCACTGTATATCGTATCATATATATGTCCTTATATATATATAGGACATATACCTAACATACATACGACATACAATTATGTCACACATCCTTTGCTACTCCACCAAAAACTACCATAACCACTATCTTTCCAGCATACAATTCAAAAACCATTTTAATACAAAATGAAAAAGAAGAAGAATAGAGTTTCACCACTATTTGTTCCACCATATATATTTAATTTTTGGTGAAGCTATGGGTGAAATATTTTTCGGCCAAACTTGTTCAGTTTTTGGCGTCTCTACTGATCATTTTGCTGGCTTAGAGAGGAGAAAGGGAAAAGAAAAAGACTCTGCAAGAGGAGAATAGAGAACATGGAAAGACTTTGAGAGATGGAGTCAAAATTCACGTGCAGAAGACATCAAAACTTGTACTACTTCTTCAAAACAAGCAACAACAACAACAAACCGAGAGATTTTTTCACAAGTGGATTTTGGAGAGGTTAATGTATACTCAAATATTTTCATACCTTAGGGGATAGAGAGGCTGTTTCCAGTACTACTTCTTCAATAAATATTTTTTTAACTTCTTGCAGGAACTTTGAAAAACATTTTATATCTAAAATATTTGTTTTATCTTTATGTTAATGCTTACATTACATATAAAAGCTTGCAAGATTTACAGAATACAGAGATATACGAAGTAAAATTTAACACAATTTAATTTCAAAACATAACAATAATTATAAAATTTATACAACCTCTGACACATTCTAATGAATTAGTAATTTTGAAGATCTTCTCTTTCTTCTCAAATGTCTTCTCACAAACCCTAGTTGTTGTTGTTGATTAATCGGCATTTTCGTCGTTCGTCAAAATTCGCTGCTTCTTCTGAAAATCGCTGGAGTTCAATTCGTTGCTCGTGATTTTTCATTGAAGTTTTGACCGTTATTCGTTGTTACTTATTCTTTGCCAGATTTCTCTCCATAGCTTCCTGATGATCGGATATAATTACGTATTTTAGTCGCTTATTACACTCAAATTTACTGCGCTTTAGTTGAGTTTGCATTTTAATCGTTAGTGTTTTGCACTAATTGTGTATTTTATACCTTATAGGAGTGATTCCGAGCTATATAGATGGTAAGGAATGAGTTTGGATGATAAATGGTCAAAAGATGACAATTCGACACAAAAAGAAGAAATTAAAGGATTGGGAGCTCGTCTATTCTCGTGCATGGCACGAAGTCGGACGCGAAAAAGGAGAAAAGTTAAGGCACAAAACAGCGAAGCGAAGCAAATCCATGGAGCGCTTCGCTAAATGAAAGAATCTCAAAAGTTGGATCCGCGTCAAAGTCCGCGTCTAGACGCGAAGGAAGACGTGAATCCGCGTCAAAGTCCGCGTCTAGACGCGAAGGCAGACGCGGATTCCAGCTCACCTATCCAAAGTTGGATTGAAGAATTCCGCCCTTCATCAACCCTAGGTCCTATAAATACATCTTAAAACACCACTTTGAAAGGGGGAGGCACTACATTAGGGTTAGACAACATCCTTGGAGGCAAGAACACAATAGGAGCAAGGCGGGAAATTCTTCTACGAGTTTTTCTTTCCTCTTCCTATTTTTTATTGTTGGTTATGACTTTTAGTATTGTAGTTTTACATACTATTATGAGTAGCTAAATATTTTAATCTAAGATTTTGGGTGAAACCCGTTGGGGATGAATTGGTTGTTATATTAATATAGTATTGAGTTGGTTGTTAATCTCTATTTGTTCAACTACGTTTTGATTTTGGTTAATTGAAAGGATCCTCAATTAGTCGTTCCTATTTATTATGTATCTGCTTGAGAGAGAGTGCATATTTAGGTAGTTGTTTGAATAACATCACTCTCAGAGTATAGGCGAGAGTCATAACCGAAGGTTTAAAGGTTAGATTAGAGATAACGATACCTCGAGTGCGGTCTAAGTGAACTGTAATGCGAATCTAGCTAGCGAGCTTGAGAGAGTGCGTCTAGTAAATTATCATAATTACTTGAGAGAGATTCATGATAGATGGAGAGTTCATGATTGATAGAGGCAACTAAGTGAAAGCTATAAAAAACATGCAACTAAGGAAATCAACAACGGGGGAAACCATTACCTTAGACCTTTATTCCAATTGTTTACAATTCAAGCATAGTTAGTTTTTAATTGTTTATTTATTTTCAATCTTGAATTCTTGGTAATATTAAACAGATACAACTAAGCCTTAGTTCTCTGTGGGATTCGACTCCAGATTTTTCGACCGGATTACATTTGCAGCGACTGCTTACCCTTTTTAGGACTATAGTTGGGCGTGATCAAATTTTGGCACCGTTGCCGGGGAACTAACGATGTAGTTGTAGCTGTATATATTGCTAGGTTACGAATTTGAACTTTTATTTTGTTTTCTTTTGTTTTGATTTTTTATATTTTTTTTATAACTATCGATTTGAGAAACATGGCATCTTGGAATTATGGGAATTTAGGTGTAGATAATTTTACTATTGATCTCTATACACATTGTGAAGGAGACCACCCGTGGCAAAATTTTTAAAATGTTCCTAAGAGCGAGTTATGTGCATCAACTCAATCTTATTTGTGGAATGTGTGTGATGTGTGTGGTGGTAAAAATGGTCACCTTCATGGTTGTGCTTATATTTCTTATTTCCCCTCAACCCCTTACTATGATGGTTCTACCTTTTCTTGTGAAGTTAAAAGGAACAAAGAACCTGGGAATGCGGGCCTGAATGAGATCAAGGATATGCTAAAGTCCCTTATGGAACAAAACAATGAGAAACAATTGCACATAGAAAGGCAAGAGGAAACTATTCGCAAGTTGGAGGCTCAATTGAGTCAAGTGGTTGGAGCTTTTAATGCTCAACAAGCCAATATTGAGGATAGTAGCCAAGAAGAGCATGGATTTGAGGTGTTAATTGGGGAGGTCAGAGTAGAACATCAACAACCTAGCCAACTACAATTTGAGGATGTCAATGTTGAAGAAGTGAGACTAGAGTCAGCCAAGGACATTGAGGATACAAATTTTGTTGAATCTAGTATCATTTATGTTGAGGATGTTGAAAATCCTAAAGTTCATGTGTTTGAGCGCATTGGTCCACACTCCAATCATTTTTCCACATTATGTTTGGATGATGATATGAAAATAGAATCATCTGAACCAATTGAGAAGTCTAGGAATGAGGAACAAGGTGCATATATTCTGGAATTCTCCTTGCCAGAAAGTCAGGATTATACACCTCATAAAAAGGACAACGAGTGCAGAATACTACATTATTTCCTTGGGCTAGTTAGATTCGTTCCACCGCCCTATGACCATAATCATAAGCTTGAATCAAAACTTGGGGTTCAATTCATAAGCTCGAGGTGGAGGTAAAAAGTGATTCGCGTCGTGCCGCAACGTTAAATCAAGCGCTTGTTGGGAGGCAACCCAACTTTATTGCTTTATTTTATTTTATTTTTGTTTTTTTTTCTAATCGTATTATTTTTGTAGTGTCGATTTTTTTTATTTTTTAGGAGCATAGAATGCAAAGCCATTGGAATGACCAAGCTTGGGAGAAGTCTAAGTACCACATGAGCTGTTAGTGCTTCGGCCTTTGGCCTACCAAGGTGTCTCTTTTACCCTTTTATTAGTTATGGTGTGCATTGTCCCTGGGGTGAGGAGATTGCCTGGATGACTTTCTATGCTATTTTAGTTGTGTTAGTTTAATTGAATAATTTTTTTCAATAGCAAAGATTGGACTTTTCCCGACGATGGATCTATTAGACAATTTTCTTGAGAGATTTAAGTCTAAAAAAAAAGATTTTCTTTTGTTAGGTAGTGTAGCAATTTCCCCTTGGTTTTTCTTTGTGCCGTGACTCTTTTTCAAGGGTTTTATTTGAACTGGGTGTAGTTAGTTTTGTTTTAGGAATATGAGCCATTGTGTTGTGTTTTGAATTGAAGCAATATCTCTTGACTTTGTTATGCCTTGAGAATAGTGAGTACTTTGGTTGTGACGCTTAGGCTCAGTTTTTGACTCTTGTATAAGTACCTTAAATTGTATGATTTTAAATTTGCTTAACTGCTTTGACTAGAGTGTCTTGATGAATCCAATCCTGAGTGAGTTATATGCCATGTGTGTGTGAGGTTTGGGTGTTATTCTTGCTTTTGATGCCTAGAACTTGCCCCGTATGTTTGCAAAGCAAAATAGTAGTTTTGTTCAGTCTAGGAAGTGATATAGGCATTTCTTTGTTGAGCCAGATAAGTATATTTTACCCGCCTAATTGTTATGTATTGTAGTTAACTCATTTGAGCCTCTAATACTATTTCTTTGGCAACCACATTACAAGTCTTACCTAGTTGTTTGAATGTACTATCTATTTGAACCTTTTAACCTCTCATAAGCACTTGAATTGTGATGATTTATTTAAAAGTTAAAGTGTGGGGTGGTTGGTTTGGCTTTTGAGTGGAACTAATGAAATCAGGAGAAAGGTGCACTGTTTTGAATAAGTAAGAGCCACTTGAATTAAAAAACAAAATATAGTTGTATTGCTGTGAAAAAAAAAATTCTTTAATAAGTGGTGACTCTTGCTGTAATTGTGCTTAAAGAAGTATGGGGTAATATACATTGATGTGAATGTGGAGTTTTGGTTTGACATAATTACGGGGTTTGAATGTTAAAGTATATGTATTAAAGTGCTTAGGGAGGTGTAGTCACTCTTATATCTAAATGTATCATACCCGTCTCGTAACCTACATTACAACCAAATAAAGTCCTAATTGATCCTAGATTGAATAAGCTCGATTAGTGGAGTAATACACTACGGGCAAGCTTATGGTGCATCTTTTGTGGCATATGAGTATTATTTCTGAGAGTGAGTGAATTCTTTTTATCTTGAGTTCCTAAGTGTTCTTAAATTTTATTATGTGGAACTACTCTCTTTTATTGTGTGAGGGCACTTGATTCATGAAGGAAATGTAATGTCAGAGACCTCTATGTTAGAGTAAGTGGGTGAGTTGCGAATGACGCGTGGTACTTGTGAGTCAAATCTTGAGGTGAAGATGTACAACTATCTTTCCAGCATACAATTCAAAAACTATTTTAATACAAAACGAAAAAGAAGAAGAAAAGAGTTTCACCACTATTTGTACCGCCATATATACTTGATTTTGGTGAAGCTATGGGTGAAATATTTTTCAGCCAAATTTGTTCAATTTTTGGCATCACTACTAATCATTTTGCTAGCTTAGAGAGGAGAATGGGAAAAAAAAGACTCTGGAAGAGGAGAATGGTGAACAGGGAAAGACTTTAAGAGATGGAGTCAAAATTCACGTGCAGGAAATAGCAAAACTTGTACTACTTCTTCAAAACAAACAACAACAACAATATTCCGAGGGATTTTTCACAGGTGGGTTCTAGATAAGGTAATTGTGATGGCCCAAAATGTCATCATTTGTTTTTAAATTAAATTCTACATTTTAAGGTCTTAAAAACCTCTTTCAACATTATCTCAATTTACGTGCGCAGTCCGAGTGCGTAGACGTAAAGTCTAGATGTGAAAGTCTGTGAAAAATGATAAAATTTGGCTTTAAAATGAATTAAGTTAACTTCGGCCAACATTTTTAAGTAAATAGACCCGTGCCCGTGATTTGACAGTCCCGGAGGGTTCGTAGGAAAATATTGGACTTGGGCATATGCCCGTGATCGAATTCTGAGGTCCCAAGCCCGAGAAATGAATTTTTGAAGGAAATTATTTTCTGAAAAATATAAAGGTTTTTGAAAGTGAAATATTATGTGAAACATGTGGTATCGGCCTGTATTATGGTTCCGGATCCTGGTACAGGTTCAATACAATTTATATGTGTTGTCGGTAAAATTTGGTAAGAAACGGAATCCATTTGATGTGATTCGGACCTTAAATGCAAATTTTGATGTATTAGAAGTATTGGGAAATTTCATTTATCTTGAGGTTTAATTCGATGTTAATGACGTTATTTTGGTGATTTGATTATATGAATAGGTCCGTAGGATATTTTTGAGGTTATGTGTATGTTTGGTTTGGAGCCCCGAGGGCTCGGGTGAGTTTTGGATAGGCCATAGAGTGAAATTGTAACTTAGGGAATTGCTGGTATGCTTCAGGCCTGCAAGCTTCGCATTTGTGAAGCGTGTCTCATAAATGCGAGCTCGCAAATGCGAGAGGTGGCCTGGACTGCCTTCTTCGCAAATGTGAAGTGTTGTCGCAAATGCGATGACTGCTTGGGAAATCCTTTAGGCGCAAATGCGACTTCGCAAATGCAGCATTTTGCTCGCAAATGGTGAAAGTCCACATTTTCTGAAGGGTTCACAATTGCGAACCCTTCTTCGTATTTCCCACATCTGAGACCTACAACTTTTTATACTTAGACGAAAAACAACCCTTTTTCACGTATTTTCAAAACAAAAACTCCCTAGGGCGATTTTCCAAGAATAACTCTTCTTCCAAATCGATTGTAAGTCAATTTTTACTAGTTTCCTTCAATCTTTAACATCTTTTAACATGATTTCAACTCAAAATCAATGATTTTCATGGGGAAAATTAGGTGTTTTGAGTAGAACCTAGGTTTTCATAAGGAAAACAGGTTAAATAGTTCAGTAGTTGGCTTGCCTAGCTTTCACTAGTAGGCGCCATCACGACTCCCGAGGGTGGGAAATCTGGGTCGTGACAAGTTGGTATCAGAGCACTAGGTTACATAGGTCTCACAATTCATGGACAAGCTTGGTAGAGTCTGAGGGATCGGTATAGAGATGTCTGTACTTATCCCCCAAAGGCTACAGAGTTAGGAAAAACTTCGCATCTATTCTTCCAGTCGTGCGGTTTGGTTTCTCAATACTAATTGAATTTCTACTCTATTCTTTCGCAGATGCTGAGAACACGCGCATCCTTATCTGCTGATCAGTAGCTCGAGCCCCTAGCAGCGCCTACGAGGGACAGAAGCCGAGAACGTACTAGAGGCTGATGTAGGGTCAGAGCTCAAATCGGAGCAGCAACACCAATGGCGGAGCCTCGGGTTGAGTTTGACGAGGAGATTCCGGCCCAGACAGCTCCAGTGGACCCAGCTCAGGTCCCAGAGGGGTTAATTCTAGTACTTCAGGATGCTCTGGTCCTTCTAGTGGGCCTCATGGAGAGTGTCACCCAGGCAGGCTTGTTACCTGTAGCCCCAACCGTCTCTCAGGCTGGAGGAGGGGCACAGACTCCACCTACTCGCACTCCGAAGCAGGTGTCTCCTCAGTTTCAAACTCCAGCAGCTCAGCCAGTTGGAGCAGTTCAGCTGGGTGTGGTAGCCCAGACCAGTGTCGGAGCAGCCATGACTGTCGATGCCTTGTAGAGATTGGATAGGTTTACGAAGCTCTTCACTGCCACTTTCAGCGGTGCATCTTCATAGGATCCCCAGGATTATCTAGACAACTATCATGAGGTTCTCAATAACATGGAGATAGTGGAGACAAATGGGGTTGACTTTGCTACTTTGTGCTTATCTGGATCCGCCAAGACCTGGTGGAGAGATTATTGTTTGGCTAGACCAGCTGGATCGCCAGCTTTGACTTGCGAGCAGTTTACCCAACTATTTTTGGAGAAGTTTCTTCCCGTTACTCAGAGGGAGATTTACCGGAGGCAGTTTGAGTGTCTCCAGCAGTGTTCCATGATTGTTACCCAGTATGAGACCAGGTTTATTGATTTGGCCCGTCATGCTCTACTTATACTATATATATATATATATATATATATATATATATATATATATATATATATATATATATATATATATATATATATATATATATATATAGAGAGAGAGAGAGAGAGAGAGAGAGAGAGAGAGAGAGAGGAGGTTCATTGAGGGACTTATCCAGCCCATTTGACTTTATATGGATAAGGAGATGGGGAGCAATATTTCTTTCCAGTAGGCGGCCAATGTGGCCAGGAGGGTCGAGGTGGTTTTATCATGGGGAGGTGGTTAGGGGTCTGACAAGAGGCCCCGTCATTCAGGAGGATTTAATGGTACCTCTTCTGGATGTAAGGATTCATATGGTAGGGGCCATCTTCCTAGGCCCTTTCAGTCAGCACTTCAGGTTTCTCACGGTGCTTCAGGTGGCCGTGGTTCTCATACATAGTATTCTGATCAGTAGCCCTATAGTGCACCACCAGATCCTATCAGTACATCGCCGCTCAGAGTTTTCGGGGTGGTCATTCAGGTTGTTAGCGTCAGTCTTAGTTTCCTCAGTCGGAGCACTCAGGTGGATGCTTTAAGTGTGGTGAGTATGGTCATATTCGGAGGGCTTGTCCGTGATTAGTGGGTACTCAGTCGCAGCAGTAGGGTTCCCGTGCTATAGTTCAGGCACCAGGTGTTCTACAGCCCGCCCATCCAGCCAAAGGTGGGGGTAGAGGTGCTAGAGGTACATGTAGAGGTGCTAGAGGTGGAGCTCAGGCCACTAGGTGTGGAGGCTAGCTAGCAGCAGGCCATCCCAGAGATGTAGTCTAGGGTAGTGGGGCACAACCCCGATTTTATGCTCTTTCAACTAGGTCGGAGGCTGAGACTTCCGACGTAGTTATCACATGTACGGTTTTGGTTTGTGGCAGGAGTGCTTCAGTGCTATTTTGATTCAGAGTCTACCCACTCTTATGTGTCATCTTATTCACCGTATCTGATCGTGCCTAGTGATTCTCTGAGAATTCCTGTTTATGTGTCCACCTCCGTGGGTGATTATATTGTGGTAGATCGTGTTCATTGTTCTTGCGTGGTTGTGATTGAGGGTCTTGAGACCCGAGTAGACTTATTACTGCTGGACATGGTCAATTTTGATGTCATACTGGGGATGGACTGGTTGTCACCTTACCATACCATCTTGGATTGTCATGCCAAGACTGTGACCTTAGCCCTACCTGGTTTACCTCGTTTAGAGTGGAGATGGACTCCTGGTCATTCTACCAGTAGTTTTATCTCATATATGAAAGCTTGGAGAATGGTCGAGAAGGGGTGTTTGGCCTATTTGGCATACGTTCGTGATTCCAATGCCGAGGTTCCTTCCATTGATTTTGTGCCTATAGTTCGTGAGTTTCCTGGGGTATTTCCTTCGGACCTGCTGCGTATGTGATCGCTCCCAACTCGACACTACGCAATGGTAGTAAGAGCGGATCGCAATAGCTTTTACCCGAATAGTAGTTCGGGATCGAATTTCCACAAAGAGCTAGTAATTGAGTTGTAATGTCTGTCTAGCCTGGAGATGCGGTTGTGCTTCTAATATCACTTCAAACTTTTTTGAGTTTTCTTTAAACTACTATTGTAAAAACTAATGATTAAAATTAAATTATGCTAAGGGAATATTGCTAAGTTGTATTTAATATAGAGAAAGCGACTAGGATAGTGACACTATCTAAGTGGTTAGTCAACGGGTAAAAGCTACTATGGGGAGATTGATATTTGGAGCTTATGTTATAACCATTGCGCATTTGTACCCATTCTCACACCTCTCGGTAGAGAGAACGATTTTTCCCAATTGGCTCTCTCGAGACCAATTGGGTAGGCCAATTAGACCAAGCAGCTAGGGTTCAAGTAGGGTAATTACTCTCTCAAGGTTTAACTCGTTAATTAGGACTACCATTTCTCATGGGTCCATCCCAATTCCTTCTTGGGCCAATTTTAGGATCATGGACTTTCTTTCTCAAGAATAGTTAAACCCACTAAGCTTGAATCTGTGTTTGCAACCACTAATTCGAAATTGAAACACAAAATTAACCCAAATAACAAACACCCAATCTCAATCTCACCGTAGATGGCAACACCCATCAACTACCCACACTAGGGTTGAGCCACAACCCTAGCTAATGGGTTTTGCTAGACATAACTAAAGAAGAAACAGGAGAAATAGATGATGAACTAAACATAGTAATTGATTACTAAGTAGAAGCTACAATAATAAAGAGCAAAAGTGCAAAAAATGGCTATAATATTCGGTCTCACGAGCTCAGCTGCGTTCAGAACATAAAACTTCCTCTAAAAATGGTAAAATGTTCTATTTATAGTGGCTGGAAAAACTGGACAAAAATACCCCTACGGGGTCAGCGCGGACCACTCAAAAAGGTAGCGCGGTCGTGTTGGCTCTTGAACTCCTGAATTTAAACTCTCTGAAGTTGAGGACCGCGGATCGCGCAAAAGTGCAGCGCGGCCGCGGTGGAGGTTAGCGCGTCCGCACAAAAAGGTACGCGGAGCGCCTTGCTTGACCTGGCTAAATCTATCAGTCTCTGAACCTCAGTAGCGCGAACAACACAAAAAGGTAGCGCGGCCACGTGGCCTTAACTCCTAAAAATCCAAGTCTCTGATTCTCATTGGTGCGGACCGCACAGAAGTGTAGCGCGGCCACGTGAGCTTTCAGTTTGAATTGGTCATTCTCTGAATCTCCTAGTGCAGCCGCGTTGCATATCAGTGCAGTCCGCGCTAGGCCTTCCAGTTCCTCATTTCACTTGGTCTTTGACATTTGGGCAGGTTTCACTCCGTTTTGAGCCGATCTTTGACATTTGTCACTTTGTCTATCAAACCTGCAATCAAGCACAACCTGTGAGCATTTTGGGACTATTTCGTAGCAATTTATACTCAAAGCATAGGCAAGTAGGGGCATAAAACACGTTAAAATCCTACTTATCAACTCCCCCAAACTTAAACCTTTGCTTATCCTCAAGCAAACAAAATAAGACCCACCCCTTAAAGGAACATCCAAGCAATTCCAGCTATCCTAAAGTAACCTCAATAAACATCAATTGGGACTAACAATTGCCCTCAATACGAATGCATCATTGACACATTTTAAACTATGAATGCTATGGATCAAGTGTGACACTAGAGCATCAAGAGTTGACGCATTTCATCAAAGAACTTTTCTCAAATACCTTTGTCATTGTGGAACCCAAACTCACACATCCTCAACTCTCCATAAGCGAACCTCACCTTTTAGAGTATTGACACACAAACCGAGGTTGATGGACTTTCACTCATCTCTCTCAAGAAGAAGGTCACAAGTCCAGCTCTAGGTACCATATGCTTGCCCTTTATGTAAGTATCCACTAATGTAGGCTCCCTTCAACTCGAAATCATATAGGGCTTTTGCAGAGTCATTGTGAAGGCTTTTGGGTAGGGGTAGGACATGTTTTTGTTCAAATGGGTTCAATCTTCCCTTAAGCACTTCCTTTGATTTATTTTGGCACACTTTCTTGATTCATTTGAGTATTTCACTTCTTTTCAAGGGGTTAGAGGGACACATTGTCACTCTTTCTTGTGCAATTCAAATCATTTCTCCTTTTTCTACTTTTGTTTCCCTTGAATCCCTTTTTTATTCTTTTTCACATTGGTCTTTCTTTTTGTTTTTTTCTTTTCTTTCTTTTTCATTGCTTTCCTTCTCCTTTTGCTTTTGTACCTTTTACCACTTTGTTTCCTTTCTTGTCTTTCCTCCCCCAAACTTAGACATTTGCCATTACTCAAGGGAAGATTTTGGATGCCAAGAGAGGGTATCTTTTAGAACGGGTATAGGCTTGTAACGTTGGTTCTTGAAAGAAAAAGGTGTAAGGCTCAAAAGGGTTAACTAGGGATCATTTCATTGGTAGGCCATTGAATTGTTCAACTTAACATTGGGATCAAGGAGAGCCTATAATCACTTCTCAAGTCAAATTTCACCTACGATTTCGCCTCAACAAACATTAAGGTCAAGTTCTAGACCATTGGCTCGGAACTTAAACTTATAATTCGATTCCTCACCACACATGCTAGGGGATTGCTAAAGACATCGAGTCGAGGACCCACAACAACCTCAGTTATGATTCAAGCGCACAATGGTCCAAAAAGACCACATGATGATTATTTGGTCAACACAAGAGTCTCAAGGCCACGAGTTTCACCATCCTAAACACAACATTATGTATTTGATCATGGGATCGAAGGCAAATGTGTTAGGCTGAAGTGAAGCTTTGCCTAAGGTACCCTTAACTACGAAATATAAAAAATAAAAGAAAAATAAAAAATGGACTCAAACCCTTAAGAAGGTTGTCATGCCATCTATCATTGGGAAGAGCCACCCGGTTCGCACTATACTCCACCCTCGGAAATAACCATGCTATTAAGGAAACCAAGGGCTTATTGAAAATTCCAAAAACAAAACAAAAGGCTACGAGCCTATCTACGAAGCTAAAAACATAAAAATTTGCAAAAATAGAAAAACAAAATAAATATGTACAATGGGGGAGTAGAATATACAATGAGGGATGAATATATACCGAATGTAACTTTATATACAGACCAAAAGAGGATAAAAAGTACGAGAAAAGTAGCTAAAATGTAAAGTTATATACAGACCAACTAGAAAATCAAATCAACATAACATAAAATGAGAATCTAATAAGTACAGTCATCCAGATAAGCAGTAGGGCGCACCCCCACGAATAAGAGTTGGCATTGTCCCCAATGCCAACTACCAAATAAACACAAAGATCAAAATAAAGGATATAGAAGAGCTCCCTAAGCCTGGTCCATCTGCATGGGATCCTCAGTGGTCTCCTGGTTCTCTGTATGGGCGGGAACCTCAGACTGGTTCTCGGCCTCCTGCTGCTCAGCTGCTGGGGCTGGGGCCTGGTCATGGACCGGCTGAATGTCGGGTGCAACACTGGAGGGACCCTCCTGAACCTCTTCTAGCTCAATCACTACACCCTCTGTACTGGGAAGCTTCCTCTTCTTCCTTGGAGGCCTGGGTGCCTGCTCCTGCTGTGGCTCTGGTGCTGCTGCTGGAGGAGCTGAATCCTTAAATAACAAGTCTAAAGGCATCTGATCTGCCAATAGCTTGTCCACGTCCTCTCTAAGCACTTTTACCGACTCCTTAGACTCCCTTGACTTTATCATGTTTTTGTGCTCATTGGCAAGCTCCTTCAGAGATTTGCCATATGACTCCATAGAAGTAGTCAAAGTGGCCTGAGTCTTCAAAATATTTTCCTGATTTTCCAGGAGCTTCTTCAAGGTATCCTCAATGGACTGAGGAATCTGGGCTGGCTGAGGTGCTGCCTATGTCTGAATAGTAAAGGATAAGGTGGACAACTTGGAAGTCTCAACCGACATCCAGTTGTTCAAGCTAGCCAAGGACTGACTCAACTGATGGGCGGTGAAGGGATGAGTCTTGGAAGATGGCACCCCCGGGCCCGCTGAAGTACTGGGAGCAGCTGAAGAAGAAGGACCTGGGGGCAAGTCTGCAACTGTAGTGGCAGCAGGCTCGGTGGAAGGCACAGTAGAAGGCTCAACCGTAGTTGGTTCCTCAGACTGGCCAGTTGGGGCAGAGGTAGGTGGCTGGTACTTCTTTGACTTTGGGTTGTCTGAACCCTGCATGCTGTACCATGAGTAGGGAGCCACAGGCTTGGTCTTGACATCAAATCGTTTCTTCTTGACCTCCAGATCCCTAAAGTACATAGACAGGGTATTGGGAAAAGGGTAGTTCGTGGCCGTGTCCTGTCCTATAGCAGAAATCACCCTCGAGATCACATGACCCATATTGATAGGGTACCCAGCCATATAGAAGCAATAAGCACGGCCCGGGTAAGTGGAACAGTATGATCATGGGTAGAAGGGTCAAGCCTACTGCATACAAATGTCAACCACCCTCGAGCCTCAAAGTTGAAGGTGTTCCTGTAAATCTTCTTTCCTGCTGGCAACCATATTAGGACAGTGCCTGGGATTTCCAAAAACTGGGCCAACCAAGGTCGCACTTCCTCACCCATTTCCAACTTAGCCAGGTAGAGCGACTCATCCTCATCCTTGAACCCCAAGTAATCATTTAAGGAGTTCCCATCGAACACCACCTTTTTATCTCTCACTTTAGTCACCTTTGTATCCTTGACTATGTGAGCCAATTGCAGTAGAATTCATGAACCATATGCTCATTAGCATCAATGCATATTTCCTTGAAAAATTCCCAGCCATGTCTAGTTCGGAACTCCCTTTGCACGTTCGAGTTGTGGGGTAAAAGGTCCTTGTCAATAAAACTTCTTTCCGACATCAGCTTCCTCAATGGCCACCACTCCCTAAACTTTTGAAATGCCACCTGACTAACGAAATGATCTTCCCAAGCTTCAGGCTTTCTAGTTCTTTCCACTCCCTCAACCTGAGGCTCACCTACCTCACCATAGTCTGCACTCTCCCCAAATAATGAAGTTGTGGGGGAGGTGGAGTAATGCTCACCACTACCTGCCGTGGACTCATCAGACGAATCCGAAACTACATTGACTGGTCTTTTGGTTGAGGATGAAGGTGGAGGAGTATCAGCTAGTTGGAGTGGGTCAGTTCTGTGAGTGGGGATTGAATCTGAGGAGATGTTTTGGGAGGGCACATACTCACTCCCCGAAGAATGTAAGGCAGCCCTATCAGCAGCCCGTATAAGTTTTCCGGTCTTTTTAATATTCTCCCTAGCCTGGGGAGTGAGTTTTGCTATTTTCTTGCCTTTACCCCTTCGGGAGGCACCACCTCTCCCGGTTGTTGTATTTGTTTACCGCCTCTTTGTTTAACCATGATCTGCAAAAACACGCATCTAACATTATTAGTTTAAGCACATGCAGTGAAATATATGAATAACACAAGAGGAGGACACAGTTGATTGCATAGCACAGAAGCAAGGCAAAGTAGGACATGATGCAGGTCATAGGAGCGCGGACCATACAAAATAGCGATGCGGTCGTGCTAGAGGCACTGCGCGGACGCGCTGGGCAAAGACCTCCAAAATTTACTCTCTGAATCTCCCAATGCGGACCACGTAAAAGTGGATGCGCGGCCGCGTTGGGCCAGTGCGGGCCGCATAACTGAGGACGCGGCCGCACTGAAAGCATACTGCATATCAGATCAAAGGCCACGGCGGACCGCACCATCAGTAGTGCAGCCGCGTCAGGGCAATGCGGAACGCGAGAAAATGACCGCGGCCGCGGCCGCGCTGAGCCAACAATTAGGGATGGATTTAGGGTTTGACAAATTCGTCCATTTTTGTTCAAGTTTTTGAATCCTAGTTGTCCCTACTCAATACCCAACGTGAAAATCATGCTCAACCTTTAAAACTATAATAAAACTAACTTAATCATTTAACCTAAGAAAAACGGAAAGAAAGAAGAAGCTACAACTACTGGGAAGTAAGCAAAAATGAAAAATACAAACTAATTAATGATACTTGTAAGAAATGTTACCAGGAATAGGAAGAATCAAAGCACTTGATGCAAACACACAAGAATGGTCTCAGAGATGAATAGTAGAATTTTAGGGCTCAGGTGTTCAAGTTTCGAAAAGTGTAAAAGGAGGCCTAAAGTCCCTATTTATAGAAAACTGTAGGGCCCTGAACTTACCTACCAGCGCGACCGTGTAAAAGTGACCACGGACCGCGCTGGGTTATTGTCACACAGCATTGTAACAAGCATCTCACGCGGACCGCACAAATATGCAATGCGTCCGCGTAAAAAACTTCAGAGAGCATCATTCTTTGGTCCTATCAGCGCGGACTGTGCATACTTGCACCGTGGCCGCACTGCAAACTTCAGAGACTTAGCACCCTCGGATTATGCCAGCACGGATGCACTGGCAAACTTCAGAGACTTCAATATTTGTTTCTTTTGGCTTTGCATTGTTTCAACACAATCCCTGCAACATCTCACAAACAATTTGCTCAAAAATCCCAATCTACAGAGAAAATCAAAGAGAATGAAATAAGACATGGGTTGCCTCCCAAGAAGCGCCTGATTTAACGTCGCGGCACGACGCATGTTACCATCATATCACTTCAAATGAATGAGTTCCATCACATGGATGTTATCAAACTTTCCCAAATAATGCTTGACACGATGCCCATTGACCCGGAATATTTCACCATTCTTGTTCTTGAGATCAAGAGCACCAAAAGGAGTAACACATACCACTTCAAATGGCCCACTCCACTTTGACTTGAGTTTTCCCGGAAATAACCTCAACCGGGAGTTGAAAAGAAGAACCATATCACCCACTTTGAATTCCTTTCCCCGAGCATATTTATCGTGAAGGAACTTCGTCTTGTCCTTATATAAGGACGAGCTGGAGTAGGCATGAAATCTAAATTCATCAAGCTCATTTAGTTGCTCAACCCGGAGATTTGCCGCAACATCCCATTACAAGTTCAACTTTGTCAATGCCCACATAGCCTTGTGCTCCAATTCCACCGGAAGCTGGCAAGCTTTACCAAACACCAACCGATACGGAGACATACCGACTGGGGTCTTGTAAGCCGTCCGATAGGCCCATATAGCATCATCTAATTTCTTCGACCAGTCAGTCCTATTAGAATTTACCGTTTTGGACAAGATACTCTTTATTTCACGATTGGAGACTTCCACTTTGTCACACCTCCTTTTTTCTACACCCCCGTAAAGGGGTATAAGGAGTTTTTTCAATTAAAGGACAATCAAAGTGGGATTTAGTATTAAGAAATTCAGAGTCGCCACTTGGGAGATTTATGGTGTCCCAAGTCATCGGTTGAATCCCGAATCAAGGAAAAGTTGACTCTGTTTAACAGTCCGCGACCCAGAAATACGAGTAAGGAATTCTGTTAACCCGGGAGAAGGTGTTAGGCATTCCCGGGTTCCGTGGTTCTAGCACGGTTGCTCAACTGTTATATTCGGCTTAATGATCTGATTTTAAACAATTATGAACCTATGTGAAAATTTTAAATTTTTAGCCGCTTTTATTTAATTGATTTAAGAAGATTGCAACGTCATTAAAACACGTCTCGAACCACGTCATATAAATGCACTCGTGGTTTTTGACGTATTTTAACATTGTTGAGATTTGAATTTGGGTCACATAAATGTGCACCCGATTTTAGGAAAGTAGATTATTAAAATACGTGCCTAAAATAATTACGCGTTTGCAACTTTTGCGAGGGCCGTGGAATTTTTCTAAACGGCATGCCTCGAAAGCTAAAGGTAAAATACAATAAATTAGAACGAGGGCCATGTAATTGTCATTTTTGTTTGGCATGGCGCACCTCAAATTATTCTAACTTCTAGGCTTAATTATGAGGGCCATAACTATACCTTAACTCAACCCTAACGAATCAAGTGCTCAGAACCATCCGAATCAAACTTCATATCCACACTGAATGTCGACACATTAAGATATGCCTCAATATTACCAAGTCATAGCCATAACATGAAAGATAATTAAGCAAACGAAAGCAACGATTATAGGTTTTGATCCTTTTTTTGACAAATGAGTAAATAGCAATCACATGTTATCAGACACACCATTAGCTCGTTCGATCCGACTCAAGCACTCAACTTTGCACATAATTTGGCATAGATTGAAAAGGGATCAACATGGACTCAAAGTTCGACTTCAATTACACTACCTTAACAGTGAGAAATCCACACGAATTAAGCTCCAAAACACCACATATTAAGCAAAAATCGAACTAAAAGAATCTATGTTGGTTGAATTTCATCTCAATTCCATAAAAAATCTACTATAAACACTATCTCAATAACAACAGAACCAAACAAAGATCGAGGAACAATCTGAACAAAAGCAATTCGTAGAAAGAACAACAACAGTAAACTCCGTAAGGAAAACCTCGCTCAAGTATGGCTGAACATGAATCAACTTACTTCAATAAAACAGAGGCAGTAAACAATCAGCACAAATTGAAGTCATCGACGAGCAAATCATGAACATATGTTTCAACAATCCAAAACAAACATTGGAGCATAAGAAAATAGTGGAAAACAGATCAACAATTTCAGCATTTCTAGTCGAGATTCATACCTGATACACAACTAAAAATCAAAAAGAAAAACTGGAGCAAAGGCCAATCGGCCACCAAATCTCGAATGGAAACCTCGACGAAAATGTCAACGACCTCCTCGCTCACCTCAGATAGGAACCCGAATTGAAAATCAGAAGCAAACCAGAATTCGACATGAAAATAGAAGAGATTCGAATTCGAAATGAGAATGAAACAAGTCCGTTCAATCCCTCTGTTCTCAATGTCTTTCAACTCCCCTGTTTTCTGTTCCTTTCCCCCCTTTCTGTTTCGATTTCAATTCCCTTACCCTGCTATTTTTGTTTTCATTTTAGTTCAGAAGAGAGGTGAGAGCTCGTTGTGGGAGTGTGTTTGCTGTTGTGCGACTGGTTTTCCGGTGGGGGGGTCGTGTGTGTATTTGTTGCTATGCGACTTATTTTCCGGTGATGGGTGAGATCGATTGAAATTGAAAGGTCATTGCTGTTGTTGAGTGATGGCGTGAGGAGGAGTACAGGTGGGGTTGTTTTTGTTGGTTAAGGGAGCAAGGGTCGTTCGGAGAAGATGACACTTTGGGGGGAGGGGGCTCGTCTCTTTCTCTGTGCAAAAGCTGCGTCCCCCTATCTATTAGAGTCTCTAGGTTAGAATTTAGGTGGGGAAAATGGGGCGGGTCTTGGGTGTTGGGTCGGATTAGGCGGGTTTGGGCTTGAGTTGGGGTGGGTTTGATTTGGGCTTTAGGGAACTAGGATTAAAGTAGCCCAAAAATCTGATGCAATTCCTTTTCATTCTTTTCCAAATTAGTTCTTTTAATTCAAACTCTTTGTTTGTCACGGCGCACCTCAAATTATTCTAACTTTTAGGCTTAATTATGAGGGCCATAGCTATACCTTAACTCAACCCCAACGAATCAAGTGCTCAGAACCATACCAATCAAACTTCATATCCACACTGAATGTCGACACATTAAGATATGCCTCAATATTACCAAGTCATAGCCATAACATGAAAGCAAATTAAGCAAACGAAAGCAACGATTATAGGTTGTGATCTTTTTTTTCGACAAATGAGTAAATAGCAATCACATGTTATCAGGCACACCATTAGCTCGTTTGATCCGACTGAAGCACTCAACTTTTCACACAATTTGGCATAGATTGAACAGGGATCAACATGGACTCAAAGTTTGACTTCAACTACATTACCTTAACAGTGAGAAATCCATACGAATTAAGCTCCAAAACACCACATATCAAGCAAAAATCAAACTAAAAGAATCCATGTTGGTTGAATTTCATCTCAATTCCATAAAAACTCTACTATAAACACTGTCTCAATAACAATAGAACCAAACAAAGATCGAGGCACAATCTGAACAAAAGCAATTCGTAGAAAGAACAATAACAGTAAACTCTGTAAGGAAAGCCTCGCTCACGTATGGCTGAACATGAATCAGCTTACTTCAACAAAATAGAGGCAGTAAACAATCAACACAAATTGAAGTCGTCGACGAGCAAATCATGAACATATGTTTCAACAATCCAAAGGAAACGTTGGAGCATAAGAAAATAGTGGCAAACGGATCAACAATTTCAGCATTTCGAGTTGAGATTCATACCTGATACACAACTAAAAATCAAAAAGAAAAACTGGAGCAAAGGCCAATCCGCCACCAAATCTTGAACGGAAACCTCGATGAGACTGTCAACGACCTCCTCGCTCACCTCAGATAGGAACCCAAATTGAAAATCAAAAGCAAACCAGAATTCGATATGAAAATCAAAGAGATTCGAATTCGAAATGAAAATTAAACAAGTCCGTTCAATCCCTTTGTTCTCACTGTTTTTCAACTCCCCTATTTTTCGTTCATTTCCCCCTTTTCTGTTTCGATTTCAATCCCCTTCCCCTGCTATGTTTGTTTTCATTTTAGTTTACAAGAGAGGTGAGAGCTCGTCATGGGTGTGTGTTTGTTTTTGTGCGACTGGTTTTCCAGCGGGGGGTCGTGTGTGTGTTTGTTGTTGTGCGACTTATTTTCCGGCGAGGGGTGAGATCGATTGAAGTGGAAAGGTCGTTGCTGCTGTTGAGTGCTGGCGTGAGGAGGAGGACGAGTGGGGTTGTTTTTATTGGTGAAGGGAGCAGGGGTCGTTTGGAGAAGACGACATTGGGGGGCTCGTCTCTTTCTCTGTGCAAAAGCTGCGGTCTTCCCTCTCTATTAGAGTCTCTAGGTCAGAGTTTAGGTGGGGAAAATGGGGCGGGTCCTGGGTATTGGGTCGGGTCAGGCGGGTTTGAGCTTGAGTTGGGGTGGGTTTGATTTGGGCTTTAGGGAATTAGGATTAAAGTAGCCCAAAAATCTGATGCAATTCCTTTTCATTCTTTTCCAAATTAATTCTTTTATTTCAAACTCTTTTTTAATTTTTTTTTTTCAAATAAAAACCAAAATAAAATCCAAACCAAATCCTAAATCAAATTAACCCTACCTCATTGAATTAATTAACTCTAGCTAATGATTACCATAATTAATTAAAACCAAATTAAAGGACAAACTACCAAAGTTCAAAATTAAAATTAAAAAGTGCAAAAATAACTATTTTTGTGACTTTTTCCCACTTTTTATAAAATAACTAGTTTTCCACCTAAAAATATAAAATTAAATCCTATGTGCAAATGCAACATATTTTTTGTATTTTTCATTTATTAAGCAAAATAAACATGCACAGACAAATGCAAAAACTTGACAGAAAATGCCACCAAAATCCACAAAATTTGCAAATAATGGAAAATTATTTTGTTTTGAATTTATGGGAGTAATTCATATAGGGCAAAAATCACGTGCTCACACACTTGACCACTAGCTTGAGGGTGATCGGGGTGGTCACTTTGTGATTAACTCCATATTTAGCAAGCAATGAGTCAAAAGCCTTGTTGCAAAAATGGGGCCCCCCATCACTAATGATAGCACGAGGGGTGCCAAACCTTGTGAAGATACTCTTTTTCAAGAATGCCACAACACTTCGGGCTTCGTTGTTGGGTAAATCTACGGCTTCAACCCACTTTGAAACATAGTCCACCGATATGAGAATATAAGTGTTTCCACAAGAGCTCACGAACGGACCCATGAAATCAATGCCCCAAACATCAAAAATATCCACCTCGAGAATCTTATTGAGAGTCATATCATCTTTTTTTGAAATTCCGCCGACTCTTTGACATGCATCACATCTCTTTACCAAGTCACTAGCATCATTAAACAACGTCGGCCAATAGAAACCGCAACTCAAAACCTTTAAAGTCGTCCTCACCCCTCCATGATGGCCACCATAGGGAGAGGAGTGACAAGCCTCCAATATTCTCAATTGTTCACCTTCCGGGACACATCTTCTTATTACACCATCCGTGCAAATTTTAAACAAATACGGATCATCCCAATAAAAATCCAAACTATCCCGCTTGAGTTTCTTCCTTTGGTTGGAAGAGAGATCACACGGGAAAATTCCGGTCACGAAGAAGTTGGAGATGTCCGCGAACCAAGGCATATCACACATAGAAACGGAAAGAAGTTGTTCATCAGGGAATGTATTATTTATCTCAATGCCATCATATGGCCTCCCTTCTTCCTCCAACCGGGACAAATGGTCCGCAACTTGATTCTCACTTCCCTTCCGATCCACTATTTCCAAA